>JASEVX010000003.1:28303043-28506997 GCA_031761405.1 Serripes groenlandicus
GGGGGTAAACAGGCTAATGTAAACTGTTAGTACACTGTTGACCACTCGTGTTTATTGGATGATTGATTGATTGCATGGTGCTTTACGCTGTTATCAACACATTGTTCAGTTATATCACGTAATTTCCTGGGTTCGTTACCAGTACTACATGTACTAGTCCATTTATCCTGACATCAGCCAGTCAGTCAGTTATATCATGTCATTTCCTTGGTTCGTTACCAGTACTACTAGTCCATTTATCCTGACATCAGCCAGTCAGTCAGTTATATCACGTCATTTCCTGGGTTCGTTACCAGTACTACTAGTCCATTTATCCAGACATCAGCCAGTCAGTCAGTTATATCACGTCATTTCCTTGGTGTGTTACCAGTACTACTAGTCCATTTATCCTGACCTTAGCCAGTCAGTCTTAATGCTTACCCAGCATCCCTGAGAGTCTCGGGTTTATTGGAATATACTACTTTGTCGGACATCTAAGCCGGTTAATGAGTAATTTCACCAATAAGTCTTCCTGTTGTTATTTTAGACTAAGACCAAACCGTATCATCATCGTTGATCTGTCATTGAACAATGGTCGTTGCTTGTTATTTTACATCCCCAAGTAGTGCAGTCGGGAGCGTCGCGGGCTGTCAATCCGTCCAAGGATTAGTAAACTTATTTGTTTTGCATCGATTGCAGAACAAGCTTTAAGCTTATATTAACCACGCTCGATGTCTGCTTCCTGGAGACATAACCAGTACTCGCGCCGTTTTGTGTGGAACAATCCCAAAGGCAGAACCCGCTCATCACGGGATTCGAACCCGGGACCTTTGGTACGAGAGGCCGACGCTCTACCACTGCAGTACTGTCTTCCAAGGATTGTGGGTTCGATTCACAGCTCGGCCGACATGCTTTCTTACCTTTGACAAAAATCATTGCGACACACGCCAATTGTCTCCCACATATCAACTGTGTAGAAAACAAGCCCGTTACATACAATCCAGTTGTGTGGCGTGTGTGGAACACTGGTGTGGGAAAAAGCCAGGAAAACATATGTTGTCAAACTGACTACCGAGATATGACTGAAAATTGTTTAAAGCGGCGTTAAACCCAGATTAATCAATACTTAATAATCTGACTTAGATTCACATTTGCTTAACCCTTTCAGCGCCGAATTGTTTCAAGTAGACTCTTCCATGTTCAAAATCGGGCGTCTTCATTCATTTCTCATGAAATAAAAGTTTGGACTATTTTGATAACGAAAAAGCAAACAATGCTGATTTCAGGTGAGATAGCTCGTTACGAGCTGATCACCTGAATCAGCATTGTTTGCCTAAACCCTCAATATTGCCTTTGGCGCTGAAAGAGTTAAGATTCTCTTAACCTCTAATTTTAAATACTTTACAAGTTTTTTGTTTACATGCTATGATTTTATTTTTAATAAAGTGTGTCTGCTTTGAAAATATTCGAAAACAAAAAAGGAGTATATATTCCTTGTTTGGTTACTGTATATATAAAAGATGTATTTTATCATGGCGTATGAATATATTCCTTGTTTGGTTACTGTTTTAACGATGTATTTTATCATGGCGTAGTATATATTCCTTATTTGGTTACTGTATTTAACGATGTATTTTATCATGGCGTAGTATATATTCCTTGTTTGGTTACTGTCTTGCTAATCAGATATTGACGTATGATAGTTTAATGGTTTTCGCTCCTCGTCTTTTTCTCGTCAGTATAGTGGACTGTCATTATGACTCAATCCGTATCTAGATGCGGTCGACTTGAGACGTTTCTTCAGTAGACGACTTTTCAAAAATTGTGTTGGAAAAGGAGATATTGTTTAAAGCGGTGTTGCTGTGACTAGGGCAGAAAGTCCTATTCACAAGCGAAAATATTTCAAGGCCGAAAATACATTTTCTTTACCTTTGTCAAGGATGAGCAAGATGACAATAACTTGAAAGACTATCGATCACTTAGTATGTTTGTCAGTGTGTTGTGTGTGTGTGTGTGTGGTGTGTTGTGTGTGTGTGTCTTTGTGTGGGTGTTGTATGTATGTCTGCCGGTATGTCTCTCTCTCTGGCTCTCTCTAGATCTAGTATCTCTGTATATATATCCTCTCTGTCTCTCTGTCTGTCTCTGTCTCTCTGTCTCTGTCTGTCTGTCTGTCTGTCTCTGTCTCTCTCTCTCTCTCTGTCTCTGTCTGTCTCTGTCTCTGTCTCTGTCTCTCTCTCTGACTCGCTCTCTGTGTGTCTCTCTCTCTGTCTGTCCTCTGTCTGTCTCTCTCTGTCTCTGTCTCTCTGCTCTCTGTCTCTGTGCCTCTGTCTCTGTGTCTCCGGTCTCTGTCTCTGTGTGTGTCATCTGGTCTCTCTGGTCTCTCTCTCTCGGTCTCTCCGCGCGGTCTCGCTCGCAGTCTCACTTCTCTGCTCTCTCTCCTCCCTCTCCCTCTCTGCCACGTCTCTTCTCTCTCTCTCTACTGTCTGCTGTCTCTCTCTCTGTCTCTCTCTTTCTCTTCTTGTCTCTCTCTGTCTCTCTCTCTCCCTGTCTCTCCTCTACCGTCTCTCTCTCTCTCTCTCTTGTCTCTCTCTTCTCTGCCTCTGTCTCTCTGTCTCTTCTGTCTCTGCTGTCTCTCTCTGTGATCTCTCTCTTCGGTATCTCCTCTCTCTGTCTCTCTGTCGTCTTGTCTCTCTTCTCTCATTCGTCTCTCTTCTCGCTCTCCTCCTCACAGCTCTCTGCTCGCTCTCCTCTTCACTCCTAGCTCTCGCTCTCTCTCTCTCTCATCTCTCTCGCCTCTCATCTCTGTCCCTCTCTCTCTTATTTCGCTGTCTGTCTTCGGGTCTCTCGTCTCTTCTGCTACTTCTGTCTCTTGTCTGTCGGTCATCGTGATCTCTCTCGGTCTACTGGCTCTGCTCTCTCAGTCTCTCTCTTTCTCTCTCTCTCTCCTCTCTTCCTCCCTCTCTCTCTCTCTCTCTCTTCTTGCTCTTCTCTCTCTTCTCTCTCTCTCTCTCTCTCTCTCTCTCTCTCTCTCTCTCTCCTCTCTCTCTCTCTCTCATCTCTCTCTCTCTTCTCCTCTCTCTCTCTCTCTCTCTCTCTCTCTCTCTCACTCTCTCTCTCTCTCTCTCTCTCTCTCTTTCAATGACTATGCTTTGGTCAAGGGAATTCACACCATCAACGCAGGCAGCAAACAAGAGGCGCACTCATGATTTACGTAGGAGGCGCACTCATGATTTACGTAGTAAAAGCCTCTGTAAATCCACTTATTCAGACTTGTTATCCCAGTCAAAATCTCACTCTGTGTTTAGACGGACGAGTAAACTTTCACAAAGCAAGAAAAGATGAGCTTTCGTCTCACTCTCAACCCTTTCCTACTTTATAAACGCATATACAGTACATGACTCTTGAAAACATTGAAGCAAAAGAAAAAAATGCTCATGATGAGCATTATTCTATTTTGCCACAATGTTTCTATTCTATTCAATAAGTGTTCTTTTATTTGTATCTAGAATTTTTAAAATTGTGCAAAGATGTTTTCAAAGTCGTCTGCTGCAAATTGGTTGTACGTAGGAAAGGGTAAATATCGTCTGACGACAAGATCATTAGAGCCTGTCCATGCTAAAAGCCATTCTGTACGAAGTGATGAGTTCAGGTCAGTCTGTGTATTTGCACAGTCTAATCAGAATAAACAGAGTTACATTGAAACGAGCTAACGATTTTGAAAAGGAGTTTCGAAAAGTGTAGATCTGGACCAGATTGCTTGGATACGCAGACCGCTTCAGATACACACAACTCACAATGGCCAGGTTTTATATTTGTAGATAGACTAACTCATCTTACCCTTTTGAACCCACGAGATTACGTCTGCGACTTAATCCGAAAGCAGACGACATTTTGACGGCCAATTTCAAGTAAGCGTGATCATTTTTGATTATTTACTTGATGTGATATTTTCTGAGTCGTCTGCTCCGCAAACATTTGCGGGTTACCGTAATCCCCAAGCTTAAACCCTGTAGCGAAACCGAAATCGAGGCGGGCTGTCAATCAATGGGTTGTGAGTTCGAACCCCAGCTCGGCTAACAATCCCTCCGACCTTTGACAGAAGTCAAAGCAACACGCGTCAATCGTCTTCCAGCAATGTGAAGTATATGTGGGAAAGCAGCGAGTTGCTTAGAAATACCTTTTAGAAATATGAGGAGCGCCTTGTTATGGTTTTGGTTAAATTGTCCGCATCGGTAGTTGCGGACCATGGTTCGAAGCCGGTCGGATCGTTGTCAAATACTTTGCAAATCGAGGGCTTGGCGTGAAACGGTTGTAACTAAAATTAGTATTTCTTTACCAAGGTTAATCACCTCGCCATAAAGTCTTTATAATCGTTAAATCATTCTTCTTGGTAAACAATGGAAATTTAGGTGCCATTGCTCGTTCTGAGCAATGGCACCTAAATTTGCATTGTTTACAAAGGGGTGAAAATTGCCCCTAAACCAGGGTTTTCAAAATAGGTTTTTAGTTACAACCGTTTCACGCCAAGCCCTCGAAATGGTAGTACTGGTTCCCCTCCTTGGTGATCGGAGATGTGTTAAAAGCATTACCATTGAGGCGCCTGTGTAAGTATAGTGTAAGCAGCGGTACTTGTAATGTACCGAGGAAAAGCCGTGATAATACTGCAAAACTGTTGAAAGCGGCGTAAAACAAGGAAAAACAGCCGACATGTATTCGAAATTGTATTAAGATGAGTCCATATGAAATAAGAATATGAATCGAGCACTAACACTCGAAAAGAGATCTTCGGGACTGAGCGACTAGGGTAGATCCGGATCAGCCTGCGTGCGCGCCTCTGAAAAATATAATTTGCGGATCTTTCGTTCACACATTGAGCAAACCTTTGAGCAAGAGTCAACTCATATATTAAACAAGTTTGCAATTATGGCGTAATTATTGTAAATTTCCAAACCTCCTAAGGTCGGCTCTAATTTTGCCTGACTCAAATGTCGCACATTCTGGTATCTAAGACATGCTAATTACGGTTGCTTTAACCCTATCCCTCAAACAAGAAGATTTAAAACAATTTTGAACACATTTAGGTAAACATTTGAAGCTTCGCTTTATATGAAAATATAATTACCGATTACAGTTGAAAGCATTGTTACAATGTTTTCAAAAGTCGTCAGCTGCAGAGGCGTTAGAAAGCGTCTGTAGTTAAGAGGGATTCGATCTGCAGGGGTTACCCCGTTAGGCTTAGCAAAAAGCATCGTGTAAAGATCGATTACACAACAATATGGAACGCCTTTACTGTCTTACTATGTTGTATTGTATTGTACGCAGTACATTTTCACGTATATGAGGTACATATTTCATCTGATGTGGTACATTATTCATGATATGCAGTGCCTTTTCTTTTATATGTGGTGGTTATTAAAAAATAATTAGTGCAAAATAGTGTTTAAACAGTAGCATAACCATTATGCGTTGTACAAACAACGTCATGTGCTATACAAACTATATACTATGCAGTACAAATGTCATTATATGTGGTGTATTGTTTTGTTTATGCAGTAGTTTTACATTTACACGTTGTATGTTGGTCCATAGATGTGATGTATGTTTAAACTTTAAATATATGAAGTGCTTGCACATAACCTGGTGAATTATTACTTATGTGTTCATAAAAAAATCATAGTACGCAATGCATTTGGCAATATGTTCGGTCCATTCTAATTTATACAAGGTGTAAACAGCTTTATATGCGGTGCATTTTTCGTTACGATGATCATACTTTCCGGCATTCTCCGTAATTATTTTTTCGGAAAGTACCGAGTCAGACAGATCGATACCATTTACTCAATTTCAAAAAAGCGCTTGAATAATTTATAAATAGATGTGTACACATGTTCTACACGAAGGGCAGAATGTCGTCGTCTGCACTGATATCCGCTCTAGACGAGATTGGTCTAGGGACCGTTTTTCAACGTTTACGCGATCAGAAGCGCTTCTCGAGGTTGACTCTACGTTGCCATAGTAAATTGTTCTTAGCTTACTCGGTTATTTCCGCCGATACTATTTCGGCATCTGCGTGTGGGAAACCGTTTAAATTCCTCTTAGAACTCCACATATTTACATATAATATGAGCCAGGTACAACTCGTCTTTAGGAATTATTGTACATCCAGATCAGTCTGTTCATTCGGCATGATTCGCAGTTTGATCAAAATCTACAGTCTGAATAGTACATGTACTTGCATATGCTTTTTAGAAGCTTCAGTCAACTTGTGAGGATTATGATAAGACAGAGAAAATATGCAGGCTGATTTGAACCTACACTGTTCAGAAAAAACGAAGTTATACCTTTTCCCAAAGACAAAATCAAATATATCATGTAAATCCCTTTTCAAGTTATTTCTCTTATTTCCAGAAGCTGCAGAGGAATTAAAAGTTGTTTTTATGAGGGTGCACATTTTTAAATTCATTTTTAAAACCTTTCCCAAATACAACAAGTATGCATCAGATGTACGTTAAGGCAAAACTATAGAACACCTTTATAAATGAAAGTATTATTATTGAAGATGGGTTGAACTCATTGTGGTAAATAGAAAATTTCTCAAGATGAGCAATTTATCCTTTTGCAATAATGATTTCGAGAGTTGTCTGCTTCAGAACTCAGAGATCAACTACGTAGACGAAATTCTGCACCTCGTCTATTTAGAAAATGTGTACACTTTTCATAAAGATTTGTTCCACAAGGCCTTTTTTAAAATGTTCATATCTATCTGTCATGCTCGGTATTTCCGGAAATAATTCCAGAGAATGCCGGAAAGTATGATCATCCCCAATGTAAATGCACCGCATATAAATTTTAAACTACCGCATATAATCAAAGTACCACCACACGTATCGACGAACTGACTGCATATAATTTTGTTTATATTGCATATGCCGTTGTTTGCACACTATATAATGGTTATTTTACTGTATATACATACTTTTGTACTGCATATTATTTAATAACCACGATAAATTATACAAAATGCACTGCATATCATATAAAATGTACCACGTCAAATGAAATATGTACCTCATATCCATGATAATGTACTTCATATAGTACAATACAAAATCATAAGACAGTAAAGGCGCTCCATACAAAAAGCTTCGTAGCCCCGTACTTATGCATACACATATAGCCAGTGCCTATATCATTTTACAAATCATTATTAATTGATTTAAGGGAAAACTTTTTTTAATATACATTTAGCAATTCTTCATGTATTTGAATCACAAAACACGAGCAGGTAATTATTTTACTTGTTGTCTAAACCATTGATGCCTACCTTTAATGATAAATCCGTAGCCATAACTCTATCAAATTACCCGCAATGCATCGAGTTGTCATCAAGCATATTACTGACCGAGGCTTGTACCTTTAATCAAATCAATCTCGCTGATTTTACGTCTCGGAATGGTATTGTATTTCGTCAGGCGCGTAGCTAGGTTGGAATATATTTATTGATTTAAATGTGTAGTTCGTATTTCTTCTTATTTGAATGGTGTTTTAAGCCGTTTTTTAACAGTATTTCGGTTAAAGTACGGTGTTCCAGCGTTTTCAGTACTAAAGGTATGATTTATCCTGAAACCGATGCATTAGACTTAATGCTATCCCCGTAACCCTGAGCTAGAAGGGGGAAGTCGTGATTGGCATTATTAAAGTCATTGGTATGACCAGACCGGAGATTGAGTCCTCGTTTCGCGGCCCTGCAGCGGGCGCTCTAGAATAATGCCAATCACGAAAGGGAAGATTAACCATTGAATAGAGTTAAAAATCATTGTGACAAATGAAGAAATGGGTCATTATGAGCATCTTCTTCATTTGTCACTATGTTTTTAAAAGTTGTCTGCATGTTGGAAAGGAATAAGCTATCGGGACCCCACACTTCCTTTGTTAAATATCTTCTAATTATTCATAACGATTTTAAAACAATGATAAATATCTGATTAAGAAACGCTGTCCTATGAATACCTGTTCCTGTACAACTTACCATGTAGTGATATTACTTGCTTCATGGTTTGTTTTCAAAGCCGTCTTTTGCCAAGGTGTTGTATGTTGTAAGGGTTAACTGTAAATTACATCTAACATATAGGTTAATTTCTGACACAGGAATGTCAAGGGCAAATTAATGTTTAATCGACATTTGACATGTCCGTGTTATGAATTAACTCATCCCAATGTCATTCAAGCAAAGCTGCACGACATATGATAAGTCGGTAATTCATACCGGATTTTATTGTTTAACTATCTGTCCTTCCATAGGAACATGATATCCCGGGGATGGGTCAGGTCCAAAATTCCCCTTGAAGGATTCACAAGACGTCGAAATAACGATCGTTCTTCAACGGATTTCATTGTCTAGCACTTCATCCTTCCATAGGACCATGGTTTTGCGGTGAGTCCATACAATCCTAAACGGGATCCGCTATGGCGAAATGTATTAGTAGAAATGAGCCGTCCCGAGACAACCAATATTATGGTATCTGCGCAAAATATCGACCAGATCAGTATGCACAATCCGCACAGACCGATCCGTGCCGACACACACATTCTGTCTCAGGGGGATAGAAGTATATAATGATTCCTGAAACAGAAAATCCAAAGTAGGCGAACAGTGTCTATCCGTGTAAGCCTGTGCGGCATGCTTAGGCTGATCTGGGTGCATACTTTACGAAGAGTCTACACTGTTGGTTTTCTCAGGGGACGGCTCAAATTATGAACGTTCATCCAATCGGATTGTATTGTATAGCTATCTTTTATTTTATAGAAGCATTGCATCCCCGGGATGAGTCAGTTCCAAAATTCCCAAGTACTGTCCATAAGTAAGAGTTGGTTGTATAAAACGAACTGATGAACGTACGTCTAGCCGTAATTTATTCTCTAGCTGTGACCATGATATCCCTGGGATGGGCATAGTGCATACAAATCCCAAAACAGGATTCACAATGGCTGGCTGTATTAGTTGAAATGGTGGGCATTAGTTAAACGGATTTATTTACATTCTGCCTATGTTCTTTCAACGGAAAAATGATCCGGATAACGTGGGAATGGGTCAAGCTCATAGAAATCCCAAAACAGGATCCGCCATGGCTGGTTGTATTAGTAGCAATGATGAAAGTACTTCTAACCGGATTTTATTCTCTAGCTGCACACATTAATTTCCTATAGGGTACAACGTAGAGAGAATCCACACTTTAATTGCAGTAACATGATTAGGTAGAAAGTCCCTCCTTTTCTTAATTACCATCGGAGACTTTCCATAAGCTGTGTTTACCTTAGCGTCTACAGCGTGGTAAAAGTGGCTGGCTTCCACTCCTTGGCGTTCAGGAATGCTGGAAATATAAGTATGCTTGCTATGCTGATGCTTGGATACACATAATAGGCCATGGTATCTTACCAAGGAAATGTCGTGACATACTGTAAATGTATGAATTGTTACCATCAGTTATTACAATTGGCTCCGTAAAGCTATCCCCACAACCCGGAGTGACATGGAGGGAAGCCATTACTACACTGTTTAAAGCATTTGGTATGACCAGACCGGGGAGTGACATGGAGGGAAGCCATTACTACAATGTTTAAAGCCTTTGGTATGACTTTGGTATGACCAGACCGGGGAGTGACATGGAGGGAAGCCATTACTACACTGTTTAAAGCCTTTGGTAAGACCAGACCGAGGAGTGACATGGAGGGAAGCCATTACTACACTGTTTAAAGCATTTGGTATGACCAGACCGGGGAGTGACATGGAGGGAAGCCATTACTACAATGTTTAAAGCCTTTGGTATGACTTTGGTATGACCAGACCGGGGAGTGACATGGAGGGAAGCCATTACTACACTGTTTAAAGCCTTTGGTAAGACCAGACCGGGGAGTGACATGGAGGGAAGCCATTACTACACTGTTTAAAGCCTTTGGTATTACCAGACCGGGGAGTGACATGGAGGGAAGCCATTACTACACTGTTTAAAGCCTTTGGTAAGACCAGACCGGGGAGTGACATGGAGGGAAGCCATTACTACACTGTTTAAAGCCTTTGGTATGACCAGACCGGGGAGTGACATGGAGGGAAGCCATTACTACACTGTTTAAAGCCTTTGGTATTACCAGACCGGGGAGTGACATGGAGGGAAGCCATTACTACACTG
Source organism: Serripes groenlandicus (assembly GCA_031761405.1). Classification (NCBI taxonomy): domain Eukaryota; kingdom Metazoa; phylum Mollusca; class Bivalvia; order Cardiida; family Cardiidae; genus Serripes; species Serripes groenlandicus. The sequence continues at coordinate 28,313,210 of JASEVX010000003.1, forward strand.
TTTAAAGCCTTTGGTATTACCAGACCGGGGAGTGACATGGAGGGAAGCCATTACTACACTGTTTAAAGCCTTTGGTATTACCAGACCGGGGAGTGACATGGAGGGAAGCCATTACTACACTGTTTAAAGCCTTTGGTATTACCAGACCGGGGAGTGACATGGAGGGAAGCCATTACTACACTGTTTAAAGCCTTTGGTAAGACCAGACCGGGGAGTGACATGGAGGGAAACCATTACTACACTGTTTAAAGCCTTTGGTATGACCAGACCGGGGATCGACCGTGATATCCCGCTCACACAGCGGACGTTCTTACCACTAGACGACAGATACTATACATGATCTTTGGATTCATCAAATGATTGATTGTCAGGTTACACGTGGTTTACCATTCAGCCCGCTATACGCGACGTTTATCCTTTTAACGTCGAGTTCGATGTTTAAAACGGGGAGGCTCCATTCTTCACGTAAAAAGAGTTTTGGAACATTTTGGTAACTAAAAGGCAAACAATGCTGATTTCATATGACCTTACAAGTTGATTCCCTGACTCTGTATTGTTTACAAGAACGTCAATATCGCCATTGGTGCTTAACCCTTTCAGCGCCGAGTTGTTTAAAGTAGACTCTTCCATGTTCAAACTCGGACGACTCTATTTTCATGTTATAGATTTTTGGAATATCTTTATAACTCACAGTCAAACAATGCAGATTTCAGGTGAGACAGCTCTTTACGATATGTACCAAGCCACCACTATTCTATATACAATGTGTATGTAAGAACTCATTTAACATTTGTGGGGATTTTTATTTAGTTTACATCGTTTGCGAAACAAGCGTTCAGCTTATATTAATCACTCTCGATGTCTGCTTCCTGGAGACGTAACCAGTACTCGCGCCGCTTGCGTGAACACATCTTTAAGGCAGCTTTAAGATGGTGATGATGACATTTTCAGATTATTTAACCGGCTAAGGATTCAATTGAACAACGACGTTAAGTCGTTACCAATCACTCTTCAATATTATTTTTTTATCAATTTGGGCAAATCGAATTACGCGTTCCCCGCTCGACAGCCTTTTAAATGTTTAAACGTCTGTCAATTATGATGTAATCAAACAAGTGGAGGACGCCGTTATTCATTGGAACATAATTTCACTGACTTTACTTCAAATAACAAGTGACGCTAATCTCAATTGCACTCCTCTGAAAGGGCTTTTATACTATTAAGGCAATTACAAATTGAGACGCTGTCATGTATTAATCTTTTTTCAATGACATATAGGCTCCGTGCAAATTGTGTTTGGAATTCACCACATTGACTCTTTAAGCGCCAAAGGCAATATTGAGCTTTTTACAAACAATGCAGATTCAGGTGAGTCAGCTCGTAACGAGCTGTCTCACCTGAAATCTGCATTGTTTGGCTGTGAGTTATAAAAATATTCCAAATATCCTATAACATGAAAATAGAGTCGTCCGAGTTTGAACATTGAAGAGTCTACTTTAAACAATTCGGCGCTGAAAGGGTTAAGTTGATTGGAATTTCGACGTTTTGTCCTACTGAAGGACAGCGGCTCAGTGGAAGAGTTTTGGTACGAGAAGTATCCAGTTGGAATCTAGTTGTAGAGCCGTTTTAGATCAATCGATAGCGAAAAAGTCTATCAATCCTGGGGTCTTGGCTTCGAACCCCGGCTCGGCCAATCATTCTCTCCGAGTATTGATAAAAGCCAGTGTGACTAGCGTCATTCGTCTATGCGGAAAATGAGCTTTTTGCTTTGAAAGGTCGGTTGTAATAAAGGAAGCAGTAGTAATGGTAACTTACTAAAGACCTGAACACATGTCGAAAACGGTGTAACACTCCATACAAACAATCAAGAAAGTTCTTTAGACACTAATACATATTTTTAAAATGTCCTTTATTGGTAATCCACAACGCGAAATGTTAATATATACCACACGAAGCTCGAGATAAGGATCTTCCTTGTTGTCTGCTTTTGTATTGTGCTTTACGCCACTTTTAACAATTTGACAGAAACTTCACGGCGATTATTGGAAAACATTGTGGCAAAAGGAGAAATTGCACGTTTTGTGCAATTTCTTCTTTTGTCACTATGTTTTCAAACTTGGTAACCTCCCAGTTCTACTGGTCCACTTATCCTGATACAAGTTAGTCAGTCGAAATCCAGATTGGAAAGGAGTGAAAATCCCTTTCTACAGTTTTTTGTTTACTCAGTCTTTGGTATGACCCAACCGGTGCTCGAACTCGGGACCCCCGTACGCGAATATGGGCAATGGAAACAAATAATTTGAAAGTAATTGCCTCTTTTATTAAACCTACGAAGGGCGTTTTTTCGTGTGACGCGATTTGTGTGATCCGATTCTTTCCATTTGAATCGTTATAGACATGAGCTCTACACTAATCTTCTGTGTTCGACACCGGACAGTTTATTGTCCATTACGACTTTTGTCACGACAAACAATTGAAGCTATTATATTCATCCAGTCTCATTAATGAATACCATTCGTGCTGTAAGAAAGGAACATTCCAAAAGGTCCATCCATAAAACTGTCCCCATGGCAATGTTGCTAGGGCACCCATCTTTGGTACGGGAACAGGACCATCGACCCCGGTCGAGTCATATTCACTCTGAAAGTTTGTAAGAAATGGCTTTACTCTTTTGTATTAAGGGTTGCGGGCAAAGCATTCCGATCATTCAGATCAATCGGTGTCAGGATGAATAAGACATGAAGCAATTTACCCAGGCAACGCCGCAATATAACTGAACTACTGTTAAAAGCTGCGTAAACGTTATTCAGACAAATCAACCAGGACTGGTAAATTAACCAGAACATTCCGCAATATAACTGAACTACTGTTAAAAGCTGCGTAAACGTTATTCAGACAAATCAACCAGGACTGGTAAATTAACCAGAACATTCCGTAATATAACTGAACTACTGTTAAAAGCTGCGTAAACGTTATTCAGACAAATCAACCAGGATTGGTAAATTAACCAGAACATTCCGTAATATAACTGAAATTCTGTAGAAAGCAGCGTAATTTTTTTTTCAAACCAACCAACCGATTCTCCTCGCTCAAAACGGAAGCATTGTACCGTGTACTGTGGTATCAGAGACTCGCGCTATACCCTACACACACAACCTTAACACAACTAGTAGTGGCTTTTCCTCCACGGCACTCAGGATTGTCGGATAAGCAGAACGCTGAATCCATTGTAATCGTGTTAAATTTGACATGTAGTACTGGTCAATTAACCAGAACATTCCGTAACATAACTGAAACACTTAAGAAAGTGGCTTAAAACACAATTCAAATCAGACAACCAGTTCTCCTGGCTCAAAACGGAAGTATTGATCTCGTGTCCTTTGGTATCATTCGTACCTTACTTGGCGCCAAGGGTTGTGGGATCATCTTTACGACTGACTCACTGGTGTCAGGCTAATTGGACATATAGTACTGATAATCTATCAAGGGAATCCCGTGATGAAACTGAAGAATGTTGAAAGCGAATAAAAACACCAACAACACGAATCTGGATACAGTTTATCGTCTATGAAGACTTGCGTCACGACAAACATCTGCAGATATAATTCATTCCTATCTCATCAGTCTAGCTCATTTCGTAGCGCTGTTCATTTCGTCCAGGGGCGTAGCTTGGCAATAATCAATGTGTAGGCCGTCTCGTGAGAAAATCAACATTCTGGACTCTGCGTAAAGTATCGACCCGGATCAGCCTAAGCATGCCACACAGGCGTACCCGGATATACACTTTTAGGCTCCTGAGAATTTTCTGTTTCAGGAATCACTTCTCTATCTCTCCCCTCTTAGACGGAATGTGTCGGCCGGATCAGTCTGCGCGGACAGCGCAGGCTGATCTGGTCGATACATAACGCAGATGTGTATCGCCGCAGCTGCATTTTGGGGCATTTTTAGAAAATATGTGTAAGCACGTGCCTACAGTGCCTAAAGGGAGCTACGCCCCTGTCGTCATATTGGCCACTTCATTTATCTTCTAATTTGGTTATTAAGGAGATTTTATTACTTTGTTATTCTGTTCGTTAATTTTCCCATTCCTCATTTCCCATTGACGTTCATTATACTTCGGGTTAATGGTGCCATATATAGTCATTGCTTCGGGAACATCGACACTCGTGCTTTTTCAGGTGACATTACGGTGTTTAAATCGGACTGCCTTGCCTTTATGTCAGATTTTGATATTGTTTGTTTTCTGCCAGCCAAGCACTAAATGCTTATTTATAGTTGCTTTGATAACTATTTTGTTTTGAAACTGATCTTAATTTTCGTATGAGGGCGTCTAGCAATTTGAAGTCTTAATTACACTCCACTTTTACATAAGTTCAAAACAAACTGGGCTAAAACCTAGTTGGGTTACACTTTTAGTGTTTTGTCGGAAAAAGCACTTATATATGAGCCGAAAAAAGAGAAAACCAACATTGTGGATGCAGCGAAGGCTAACCCGGGTAGACACTTTTCGCCTCCTGTGGATTTTCTGTTTCATGAATCATTACATTATACCTTTATCACTCTGAGACGGAATGTGTCGACACGGATTAGCCTGCGTTGACTGCGCAGGCTGATCTAGGTCGATAGATTACGCATAGTCCATAATGAATATTTTCCTGGAATAGCTCACATAGCGAATATGCGGTAGGTGAAGAATTTGGTTGAGACTCATGGCAGATGCATGTAGACCCCACATCAAAAAACGAAGCCAAATATTGACTTATTGATTGGGGTTTAACGCCGTTTTCAACAGTTTTTCAGTCATATCTCGTCATCCAATTCATATATCAATGCATTTCCGGGATTTCACAAACTTGCTGCTTTTCGCATGGATTGTAAGCCCATTGGTTGAAGACGATTGACGGTTGTCGCATTTTCTTTTATGAAACCTCGAAAATGTTGGCAAAGCTTGGGTTAAAATCTATTACCCCCGGATAATAATAATAATATCATTATTAATAATAATGACAATAATAATGACAATACAAATGTACTTGTTCAAATTGGATTTAGAATTTCAACACATATGTTATGTTTGGTCATTTTTATAAAATCTAACATTAACTAATATTATAATAAAATAAAACCCGAAAGTGTGGTAGGTGAAGAATTTGGTTGAGATTAATGGCAGATGCATGTAGCCGATGATTCACTTATTTAGGAGGATTTCCGGAAAACAGCCTTACTAGGAAAATATTTTATATAAATGGAAAACAGTTTTATAGGCAGAGTAACGGTCTATATCGAGGGCTTGGCGTGAAACGGTTGTAACTAAAAACCTATTTTAAAAACCCTGGTTTAGGGGCAATTTTGACCCCTTTGTAAACTACGCAAATTTAGGTGCCATTGCTCAGAACGAGCAATGGCACCTAAATTTCCATTGTTTACAAAGAAAAATGATTTAACGCTTATAAAGACTTTATGGCGAGGTGATTAACCTTGGTAAAAAAATACCGATTTTAGTTACAACCGTTTCACACCAAGCCCTCGATATGTTGTTTAACGCTTTTCCACAAATATTCAGCAGACGCGTTGAAATAACCCGGGGAAAATATAGAAACTTTCTATAAATGAAATATAGTTGTTATATATTAAAATCATTGTGCCTAAAAATTTAAATTACCAATTGTGAGCAATTTTTTCTTTTGCCACAAGGTTTTTGAAAGTCGTCTGCTGCAGAGACGTCAGAAAGGGTCTTTTTATTAGAAAAGATTAAGTCTTTAGCATCTAAGGGCCACTAATAATATACTATGCAACCTTTTTGAATTATTTTGTTTTAAAATCACAAAATTATTTTCGTTCCATTTTTTTAGGGCTCTAATTTGAAGAGAGCAAATAACCAGTCTATCAATTTCATTCTTTTCCTGACATAGACGATGTTTTACGCCTGTGCATCTGACATCTGTGAGAGAATAATAGAATAGGGAAACTTCCTTAGAATAAGCAGTTTGTCATATTTTATAAAGTTTTCAATTAATCTTCAGGTTTTTCAGATGTAAACTTTTCTAAGCTATATTTGTGGTCAATGCGAACACGCCAAAACTATCATATCATAGTTTGACCCATTATTCGCCTAAACCGCTGACGACTATAGGAACAACCGAGTTTTGAAATATTAAACAAAGGTCATATCGAGGGCTTGGTGTGAAACGGTTGTAACTAAAAACCTATTTTGAAAACCCTGGTTTAGGGGCAATTTTGACCCCTTTGTAAACAATGCAAATTTAGGTGCCATTGCTCAGAACGAGTAATGGCACCTAAATTTCCATTGTTTACCAAGAAAAAATGATTTAACGCTTATTATGGTGGGGTGATTAACCTTGGTAAAAATATACGAATTTAAGTTACAACCGTTTCACGCCAAGCCCTCGATATAGCAGTTGCCCTTTATGCATATTGGTAATATCTCACTTTCCCGCTATGGCTGCCTTTTCCTTGATAATCAATAATAATTTGTACGAATATGGTTAGATTTTACTTAAACATAATAAGGGTATACGCACATGAAGTAATATGCTCCACGCCACTTTAAAAACCGGCCTGATTGTAATTTGTATACACATGCCATATGTGTGACTAACAAGTACAGGGGCTAGGAAATGGTTTCATTGTTCACTGTTTACGTTCAAGATATGGACCAACTATATAATAATGTTGGCTGAATTCGAACCCAATCTTGGCCAAACATTCTTTCCGACATTTAACAAAAGTCAATGCGATAAGCGCCATCCGTTTTCCACCAATGTACTAAAAGTCTATGTGGAAATGCAGCGATGGTATTAGAAAGCCAGGAAGCAGATGGGTTGGTGAACTGGCAGACGTTGTATGACTAGTAAATCGTTGAAAACGGAACTAAATACCAATCAATCAAATAATTATGCATCAGCCCGAAACAGGGTCTTGTTGCAAGTACAAACGGCAATGACTCATACAAGCTGGTTTATCAGGGCCTCACTGTATATAAAGGCGAGTCAGACACGTTACTGTTAATAAGGAGCTAGAAGTGTATCGTTAACTTGGGTTAGAGGTCACCTGTGTCAAGAAACCAACTTGTAATAAGCAGTCAGTTGCATGTTAACCACAAAAATCAATTTCTTATTTGACTTGAATTTAACAGTCAGTCACTTGGCTCCAAAACTATAAAAGTCTAACAAGTGCTCAGAATTTGTGCTCAAGTATGCGATTGGTCAGAAGCAAATTTGTTCTCCAAATTGACCAATCAGAAGTCTTATTTGGAGCATGGAGTTCATTTCAGAGCACCGAGAACGTTTTCAGAGATATATAGTTTTAGAAGCTGTCTTCAGCAACCTACTTTTAAATCTCCACTAGGTGGTTGCTTCCTAAGACAACTTTGACTGTATGTCCCTTAATGCGATATGCTTTCTATCACAGAAAGAAAAATACCCATTTGAATCTCCCCTGTGTGGCTGCCCAATGCAAGTTCGACTGAATGGCCGTTAATGTGGTGCTTGCTTTTATGGAAACACAAGAATACTTATTTGAATCTCCGGTAAGTGGCTGCCCAAGGCAAGTTCAACTGTAAATTCCTTAATGTGATGCTTTCTATCACAGCAACGAAACAATACTCATTTGAATTTCCCCTGGGTGGCTGCTGCCCAATGCAATCTTGACTGTATGTCCCTTACTGTGATGCTTTCTATCACAGAAACGAAACAATACTCATGTGAATATTCCCTCGGTTGCTGCTGCCCAAGGCAAGTAAGACTGTATATCCCTTAATGAGATGCTTTCTATCTTAGAAACGAAACAATACTCATTTGAATTTCCCCTCGGTTGTTGATGCCCAAGGCAAACTTGACTGTATGTCCTTAATGTGATGCTTTCTATCACAGAAATGAAACAATACTCATTTGTATTTCCCCTGGGTGGCTGCTGCCCAAGACAAGTTTGACTGTATGTTCCTAAATGAGATGCTTTCTAGCACAGAAACGAAACAATACTCACTGGGTGGCTGCACAAGGCAAGTTAGACTGTATGACCGGTAATGTGATGCTTGCTATCACAAAAACGATAAACATGCCCATCTTCGCTTGACGAGTCTCAGAAATGTCCTTCAATCAAAATCTACGTCAAAACATTCGTCGTGTTGATAGAAGAAGAACGCTGGAGACAAGTATCTTAGGAATTGAACTACAGAGAAAAATATTCCCGCGTGGGAAAAACTTCGCTAATAAGATTATACTAAAGAAACTCCAATAATGGACGTGGAAGGTCTGTTTAGTTTTGAAGAATGTTCGAGGGGAATGGCAATTGGATAAAGATCACTCCAACTAAACCTTTTCTCCTATCGAAGACAACCATTGAACCCTTTTGCCACATGCAAAAACATTTTTGAACGCTCCTAGGAAAAGACAGTGTGAACATAATGGGTAATTGCTCATGATAATGGGTAATTGCTCTTTTCTTCGACAACAATGTTGTCCTGTCTAAATTAATAAAACTAATTCCTTTTTTTTTTAATTTTCCACATTGTTTGGTTGATGCTTTCAAATTGCCGATTATTTGTATGTGGGGAAGGGTTAAGTGTTAAAGGGATCCTTATAAGTTGATTAAAGGGACATGGAACCGTCCCCACGTTGCTTCTGTTAGGGATGGAATAATCTGAATATCAGTTCGTTCCACCTTTAACCGCATAGAAATAATATTTGGAAAATAATTTTATTTACGTGACAACAGAAGCAATCCCTTCTTTTTGACAATGTTTTCAACATTATCCATTAATAATACTATTTTCCAAATAGTATTATTATTGGATAAAGTTGAAAATAGTGTAAAAAAGAAGGAATTTGCTTCTGTTGTCAAGTAAACAAAAGTATTTTCCAAATATTTTCAAAATAGTATTATTATTGGATAAAGTTGAAAACATTGTAAAAAAGAAGGAATTGCTTCTGTTGTCATGTAAACAAAAGAATTTTCCAAATATTTTCAAAATAGTATTATTATTGGATAAAGTTGAAAACATTGTAAAAAAGAAGAAATTGCTTCGGTTGTCACGTAAACAAAAGAAAACAAAAACCCCAAGTTATATAAATATTGAAAGCAATAATAAAAGGGCCGATACAAGCTATAAGCTGATACTTTATTAACGTATCGGGTCTCTTCGGGTCGTTTTCTGCCGTTGATTCCCTTCGCACTCGGCTATATAGCCATTTGGTCTCTACAACAATACCAACTATATCAATGATGTTTAAAAGGTCGTCGTTGCAGATGCTTCAAAATCAGTCTGCACGTGGGGAAACAATAACAGCGGTATTGGAACGGGCCTTTCCCACATACAGACGCTTTTTGACGCCTCTGCAGCAGTCAACTTTTAAAAACATGAATGCAAACAGAGAAATCGTTCATAATGCCACAATGTTTTTAACTCTTTTTAACAATTAAACTCATATTTCTGGAGATTAGTCATGTTTTTGCCAATATGTTTTCAAGGTCACCTGCTACAGATGTGTTGTATGTGGGAAAGGGTTAAGGTGCCTGTTTCAGGATTGAGTACACACGTACTCTGTTGTATTCAGTCTCACGAAATAAGGAAGGGGATTAGAAGAAGAATGAGAGGAAAAGGTTGAGGCAACACTGCATAGTCTTTTTTTCGAAAGGAAAACAAGTCATCGGATGATAAATAAATAGACAATATCACATTTTCCCACAACGTTTTTAAAAGCATTCTGTTGGTGTTAACAGTGAAAGTCGCCTCAACGGACGATGTATAATAGATGTATTAACTCTTTCCTTATATACGCAAATCTGCAGCAGACTACTTTTAAAATACGGAAAATCTCGGTCATTGTATTTATGATTATTTGACAAAATTATTATATACTATATGGTGATAAAAAGGAGAATTTGTTTCCCTTGAGCAATTCCATTCTACTGCAATGTTCTGAACATTCGACTGTTACATTTGCGTCGAAAGTGAAAAAGTCGCCTGTATAAAACGTGTTAACAACTTGATTAAAGAGGTATCAGCTTAACTCTAGTTGCCGCCATTCAAGGAAACAATTGGATTTCCCTTCCTTTTAATTTGTCATTATTATTGTATCCCGGAAATGTACTCGTTTGGACTGTTTTTTCCTCCTATCGAAGAGCAATTTATTTTCCGCGTAACTTAATGAAGTCGTATTCTTTGGACCCATACATGATTGCAAACCATTCTGTGTACGTATCTAACCCCCTTTCCCACATACAGCAACTCTGAAGCAGACGACTTTGAAAATATTTATGTAAAGATATCGAGTATTCTCTATCAATGAAAGTATAATTATTATATATAGTTGAAAACAGTGTGGCAAAAGGAGAAATTTCTCATTATGGGCAATTTTTCCTTTGCCAAACTGTTTACCAATGTCGATTTTAATTAATGAGTCAACATGCATCTATACATGGAAAAGGATTGAATGAATAGGGAAAATTGTTTTAGTCTTAAAATTGAAATATATAAAACTCCCACATATTTGTTGATGAAAGAGATATTTTTCCATCAAAATTATTTGAGAAGGAAAGAAGTATTTCACTTTTTTTATTCATCTTATGGGCCGTTTTTACTGTCATTTACCTATTTTGATCTGACATCTTTCCGATTATATTGCTATTTGATAGTATTATTAAGGCTTTCGTTTTTATCTAGCATTGCCAAAACCTTACTTAATTAATGACGGGATTTCCGAGAAATTCATATTTGACAGGTCTATGATAGGAACAGATAGTGCTATATTAGAACTTACACTTGTACTACCAGATACATTTTTTAACCCTTTCCCTCATACGACAATTCTGCAGCAGACGACTTTTAAAACATAATTATTATAGGCAAACATATGGAAAATATCTTTAACCCTCATACGAGAATTCTGCAGCAGACGACTTAGAACATATTTTGACAAAAAATAGAAAATCTCTATAAATGAATGGATAACCTATGACAAAAAGTTGAAAATATTGTGTCAAAAGGAGAAATTGCTCGTTTTGAGCAATTTCTTCTTTTGTCACTATGTTTTCAAAAAGCCGTCTGCTGCAGAGGCGTCAGAAAGCGTATATATGAGGGAAAGGGTTAATTCAATTTGCTTGAACGAATACAAAAGAGATGAACATATGCTCATGATGATCCACTGCTAGTAGAGATACATGAGGTAAATTAAAGAGCTATAGATCAGGGGCGTTTGTCATGTTAAAAATCCTTATTTGACCCTCTAACCCTATGTTGTTGGTTGTATCAATGGCTTCTTTTTCATATAAACATACATAAGTTTAAATGAATAAGGAAAATTGACAATACATGTGTACATAAACGAATTAACCCTTTCCCTCAAATATCAACTCTGCAGCAGACGACTTTGAAAACATAGTGACAAACACCTGAAAAAAATCTCCATAAAAGATAGCTTAATTTAATTACTTGTTCAATAAAGTTGAAAACATTGTGGCCAAAGGAGAAATTGCTCATCATGAGCAATTTCACCTTTGGCCACAATGTTTACAAAAGTCGTCTGCTGCAATAGCGTCAAAAATGCGTTCTGACGCCTCTGCAGCAGACGACTTTTTGAAAACATAGTGACAAAAGAAGAAATTGCACAAAACGTGCAATTTCTCCTTTTGCCACAATGTTTTCCACTTTTTGTCATAGGTTATCCTTTCAATTATGGAGATTTTCTATGTTTTGACAAAATGCGTTCAAAGTCGTCTGCTGAAGAATTCTCGTATGAGGGAAAGGTTTAAGTATCAATATATCGATCACAGGAACACGTCGATAACTCGAAACATATTTGGAGTCCATTTCGACTTCGAGTTACCGGGAGATCACTGTGGTATAACTCGCCTACTTTCTGCAGTGTTTTCAGCGGTATTGTCTTCGACGAAAACGTATTCGTCAAGATTACTTGCCACTGGAGTTTAAACTTTCTTTTTCTAGAATTGATGAAATCTCAATTGTTGGATTGATTTACGTTAGGATTTCAGAAAGAAACCCCAACATCATCAATTCATCGGATATTGCCTTTAAAAAAGACATCATTCGTTTGAGCTGTAATTTGTGGTTTTCGAATTGTGTATAGCGATATTTCAGCAAGTCCTACGTGGTTTTAATATCTAGAGGTAATACAATCGAGATATGTATTGATGACGAATGTAAGCGAATGAAAGATTGGTGCTACTGGCTTCTATCGTTGTCTTAACGTCTCTGCAATAGACATTTCTTTTTCTGTGAAGAAAAAGAAAACACGATGGGAGAAGATTGAGAGAATAGTTCAATCAGAAATTATAATATTGCTAGAATTGGGAGAAATTACTCATTTTATTACAGTCTCCAAAAAGTCTTCAAAGACGTCTGCTGCAGAGGTACCAAAAGTTGACTGCATCACGGTAGGGGGGTTAAACTCCCTTATTTCCAAAGAAACTAGTCGATCTGTCAATCAAAGACAATCTTCTTCTCTGTAATAAAGTGCACTTACACGTTGATTAAAGACGCATTCAGTCCAATTCTTGAGGAAGGAAATATTTGATTTTCTTTCTTTCCCTAATTTGTCTTTTTTATTGTTCTTCAGGAATTCATTTGTCCGGATTTTTCTCCACACCCGAATTGCAATTAAAGGTTCCTTTCTGAATTAACAAAGTTCAAATTGGTTGATTGATTTATGACCGGACGAACCATCAATCTGTTTTTATTGACAAAAAACACAATTTCATTTAAGTTAAAGTTCTCTTGTGTTGCCTTGATGAATCGGTTGTACCTTTTCTTTCATAGCTGAAATGAAAAATTATCTTCAAGTTTTCTGTATATTATTATCTTATATTTTGTGAATATTTCGTAGGCGATTTGAGAATATAACGCACTTTCTGATTTATCCTTGTTTCAATGTTTGGCTGATAAAAATACTAATTCTACTACCTCTTATACTACTACTACTACTACTACTACTACAACTAATTATACTACTTCTACTATTACTTCTGATGCTACTACTACTACTGCTACTACAACTTATACTACTACTACTACTATTACTACAACTTCTACTATTACACTACTACTACTACTACTACTACTACTACTACTACTACTACTACTACTACTAATACTACTACTACAACAACTATTACTACTACTACTACTACTACTACTACTACTATTACACTACTACTACTAATACTACAACTTATTCTACTACTACTACTATGACTTATTATACTAGTACTTCTACTACAATAACTACTTATACTACTACTACTACTACTTCTACTTTAACTTTTATTCATTCTACTAAAATAACTTATCCTACTACTTCTATTAATACGCCAATTACTCCTACTACTACTATTACTATATAACTACTACTACAGAAGCTACTTCGACTACTACTACAACCAACTACAACTCCTTTATCTACTATACATACTACTACTATAACTACTCCCAATACTCCTACTACTTCATTTACTACTCCTACTAGTCCTACTACTTCATTTACAACTCCCACTACTCCTACTACTTCGTTTACTACTCCCACTACTCCTACTACTTCGTTTACTACTCCCACTACTCCTACTACTTCATTTACAACTCCCACTACTCCTACTACTTCGTTTACTACTCCCACTACTCCTACTACTGCATTTACTACTCCCACTACTCCTACTACTTCGTTTACTACTCCCACTACTCCTACTACTTCATTTACTACTCCTACTACTCCTACTACTTCATTTACAACTCCCACTACTCCTACTACTTCGTTTACTACTCCCACTACTTCTACTACTGCATTTACTACTCCCACTACTCCTACTACTTCGTTTACTACTCCCACTACTCCTACTACTTCATTTACTACTCCCACTACTCCCACTACTCCTACTACTTCGTTTACTACTCCCACTACTCCTACTACTGCATTTACTACTCCCACTACTCCTACTACTTCGTTTACTACTCCCACTACTCCTACTACTGCATTTACTACTCCCACTACTCCTACTACTACTATTACTATATAACTACTACTACAGAAGCTACTTCGACTACTACTACAACCAACTACAACTCCTTTATCTACTATACATACTACTACTATAACTACTCCCAATACTCCTACTACTTCATTTACTACTCCTACTACTCCTACTACTTCATTTACAACTCCCACTTCTCCTACTACTTCATTTACTACTCCCACTACTCCTACTACTTCGTTTACTACTCCCACTACTCCTACTACTTCATTTACAACTCCCACTTCTCCTACTACTTCGTTTACTACTCCCACTACTCCTACTACTGCATTTACTACTCCCACTACTCCTACTACTGCATTTACTACTCCCACTACTCCTACTACTGCATTTACTACTCCCACTACTCCTACTACTACTATTACTATATAACTACTACTACAGAAGCTACTTCGACTACTACTACAACCAACTACAACTCCTTTATCTACTATACATACTACTACTATAACTACTCCCAATACTCCTACTACTTCATTTACTACTCCTACTACTCCTACTACTTCATTTACAACTCCCACTTCTCCTACTACTTCATTTACTACTCCCACTACTCCTACTACTTCGTTTACTACTCCCACTACTCCTACTACTTCATTTACAACTCCCACTTCTCCTACTACTTCGTTTACTACTCCCACTACTCCTACTACTGCATTTACTACTCACACTACACCTACTACTGCATTTACTACTCCCACTACTCCTACTACTTCGTTTACTACTCCTACTACTCCTACTACTTCATTTACAACTCCCACTTCTCCTACTACTTCGTTTACTACTCCCACTACTCCTACTACTGCATTTACTACTCACACTACTCCTACTACTTCGTTTACTACTCCCACTACTCCTACTACTTCATTTACTACTCCCACTACTCCTACTACTTCGTTTACTACTCCCACTACTCCTACTACTTCATTTACTACTCCCACTACTCCTACTACTGCATTTACTACTCCCACTACTCCTACTACTACTATTACTATATAACTACTACTACAGAAGCTACTTCGACTACTACTACAACCAACTACAACTCCTTTATCTACTATACATACTACTACTATAACTACTCCCAATACTCCTACTACTTCATTTACTACTCCTACTACTCCTACTACTTCATTTACAACTCCCACTTCTCCTACTACTTCATTTACTACTCCCACTACTCCTACTACTTCGTTTACTACTCCCACTACTCCTACTACTTCATTTACAACTCCCACTTCTCCTACTACTTCGTTTACTACTCCCACTACTCCTACTACTGCATTTACTACTCACACTACACCTTCTACTGCATTTACTACTCCCACTACTCCTACTACTTCGTTTACTACTCCTACTACTCCTACTACTTCATTTACAACTCCCACTTCTCCTACTACTTCGTTTACTACTCCCACTACTCCTACTACTGCATTTACTACTCCCACTACTCCTACTACTTCGTTTACTACTCCCACTACTCCTACTACTTCATTTACTACTCCCACTACTCCTACTACTGCATTTACTACTCCCACTACTCCTACTACTGCATTTACTACTCCCACTACTCCTACTACTGCATTTACTACTCCTACTACTCCTACTACTTCGTTTACTACTCCTACTACTCCTACTACTTCGTTTACTACTCCCACTACTCCTACTACTTCGTTTACTACTCCTACTACTCCTACTACTTCGTTTACTACTCCCACTACTCCTACTACTGCATTTACTACTCCCACTACTCCTACTAACTCGTTTACTACTCCCACTACTCCTTCTACTTCGTTTACTACTCCGTCTACTCCTATAACTTCTTTGATATATAACTACTACTACACTAACTACTCCGCCTAACAAGACTACTACGACTACTTTAACTACTATACATTCTACTACAATAACTTCTCCCACTACTCCTTCTACTTCTTTTACTACAACACATACTACAACTATTACTATTAAATTAGAATAAATACTTCTATAACTGCTACAACTACTACATGAACCACCACTTATTTTTTTCTTATTATTATTTTACTTAAAACTACAATCATTACCACAACTACTACTACTCATACAACTTATACTACTACTCATACAACTTATACTACTACTCATACAACTTCTACTACTTCTACTAATACTACCACTACTACTACTACTACTACTACTACTACTACTACTAATAATAATAATACTACTACCACTACTAATAATACTACTACCACTACTACTACTTCTACTACTACTACCACTACTACTAATACTAATACTACTACTACTACTAATAATAATAATAATAATAATAATACTGTTACTACTATAACTACTACGTCTTCAACGTCAATGAATGAATGAACACTACTACTACTACTACTACTACTACTACTACTACTACTACTACTACTACTACTACTACTACTACTACTACCACTACTACTACTTCTACTACTACTACCACTACTACTAATGCTAATATTACTACTACTACTACTACTACTAATAATAATAATAATACTGTTACTACTATAACTACTACGTCTTCAACTACTATTACATCTACTACTCCTACTTCTACGACTCATACAACTACTACTCCTACTACTACTACTACTACTACTACTACTAAAACTATTACCACTACCAATACTGCTACTACTACTACAACTACTACTAATACTACAACTACTACTTCTACTACAATTACAATTCTAACTATAACTACTACTCCTACTACTACTATAATTACTACTACAACTTGTACGATTATTACTTCAATACCTACTTCCACTACTTCTACCACTTCTACTTCTACTACTACTACTTGTACTTCAACTACTTAAAGTACTCCTCCCATTACAACTACTACTACAATTAATGCAGCGATTACTAATCGCATTACTTCTACAACAACTAGTACTACTACTACAATTACTGCTCCCACTTCAACTACTAATACTACTACTACTCATACTACTATTACTAAAACTACTATAATTACTACACCCACTATAACTACTACTACTACTACTACTACTACTACTACTACTACTACTACTACTACTACTACTACTACTACTACTACTACTACTACTACTACTACTACTACTACTACTACTACTACTTCTACTGCTCCCACTTCAACTACTAATACTACTACTACTCATACTACTATTACTAAAACTACTATAATTACTACACCCACTACAACTACTACTTCTACAACTACTACTATTTCGCATTGAGTGCTTCATTGTCAATGTAA
Source organism: Serripes groenlandicus (assembly GCA_031761405.1). Classification (NCBI taxonomy): domain Eukaryota; kingdom Metazoa; phylum Mollusca; class Bivalvia; order Cardiida; family Cardiidae; genus Serripes; species Serripes groenlandicus. Next base: position 28,330,545 of record JASEVX010000003.1, read on the forward strand.
GGTCAATGTCTAAACTAATATCATATAGCCCGGTGCGTGATCGCTCAGCGCAAACAAAATGAAGCAATGAACGGCTTTAATAGAATTGTTTATCATAAATAATCGATGAATCATTTGCATTAAATACCTTCTGAAGGACAGTATATACGGACTTACTGGACCCTTCTACGTTCGCCCACATTTAGAAGTAATTTCAAAATGGAGCCCGTCCTTGGGAAAATGTACTAGTTGCCTTTTTGTGAAAAGTGTATGCCCAGATCATCGTGTGCATCCATACCGTCTGATCAAGATATGCAGTGTCCAAACCATTACTTGTATTAGCTTGTTAGAGCATTCAATCAACTTCTGAATGCTCTAATAGGACGGACTAGATATCTTGGACAGTGTGATCTTTCTAACGTACTGGTTTATAACCCCGGCAAAAAATAATTCATGGCAGAGCGTGGATTTAACGAATACCCTTTATCGTCTGACACGGCTGTTTTGTTTAGAATAATAGAGTTCATAACAGGCGAAAATAGCTATAAATAGATTACAACAGATTACAATAGAGTTGCCGCCTAGAAATGTCCATAATAAAAGTGGTATTAAATTCGCGACATTTTGCCAAAAACAGATTACCTCGCCACTTTGATTGTGTCTGTTTGCACTAAATTTTGAGAGAGAAAATAACCACGCTAACAGGCATTTTAAAGCTTTATTGAGTTAGAATTGAATTGGGATGAGCAGTTTTGAACCCATCCTTTTGATCATCATTTTCCCTTTAAAAAATGGAATTGTGGGGCGTCTTGCGATTTCCGTTTTTATTTCAACTTTCACATTTACTCATGTAGAAAAAAACAAAAAGCAAAAACATTATTTTTACAATTCACATATTATATTTATCACATGACAATGCTTATATCCGAAATAATATACGCATTACGTATTTCTTTATATGTCACACGTGTAATATAACATGACCGAATCATTATTTTGTATTCATCCGCGAATGTTTACAAAATGGCTGTGAACGTGTATCCGGTAAACACAAACGCCACGATAGATGGACGAGGTAAAGGGACCATTATCTGTTATAAATATAATTTGTTTGTGATTAGTTAATAGTTTATTAAGTATTTACATGTTGGGACTATTTTCTGACAGCGAAAACCCGATTTTCTTTTTGTGTTTCGTCATGTGATATAAAGAATCTGACATTCGTTGTTATTTCATAAAGTTTGATTAAATTCGTGCAAGAAATGTGTTATTAAGCTCGCCAAATCGCTTAATAACACATTTCTTGAACTCGTTTAATGACATTTGGTATAAAATGACAACTCATGTCAGACAGATCCTATATATATATATATATATCAACATGAAAATAACACAAAGTGTAAAGAGAGAAGTGAAGGTGGTATATTGTTTCATTAAGTTTTCGTTTTCAAAGTGTTCGTAAATTCATACTTTCAAAGGATGTCAGTCTCCGGGAGACATCATCTTTACATCTACCTGATGTTCTAATATTTTTGAAAACGTACTACATCAAACTGCATCTGAAAACAGTGAATCCTCTGGTAACTCAGTGCATACTCACAGTCTCAACAGAGCAATATCTGTCATGCCACATGTTAAATAGTCCTATGTTCAACTTCTGACAAAGGACTAGAAGTGTATACCAACTAGTTCAACGCCATTCTAATTATAAATGATGAAAAACCGCATAGCTAATAAGACCAAAGGTCTACAGACACGGTTCCTATAACTTTGTTTGTGATACTCAGTTTGTTTGTCACTAAACCTTGCCGAGCGGTTGCTCAGTCGGTAGCTGTCAGTGTGATTTCGAATCTAACCTCCGCCAACATATTAACGACGTTTGACAAAAGTCAATCCGACAAGCGTCGTCGTCTTTCACCAATGAACTCGCAATCTGTGTGAAAAAGCAGCCAATTGCTTGAATATACTATTGTGTGGAGTCCTGAGTGGAGAAAGCCAGGAAACACATAGATAGGCGAAGTGGCCGCCGTGATATGACTAAAAACGACAATTACAATAAATCGGTTCCTGTACTGAACAATGCTGAAAACTCAAACATATTAAAATACAATTTGATATATTTCAGTTGAGAATACATTATTGGCAAGAAATCATTTTCTCATGATGACTTTTTTTTCTTCGGATGTTCTATTATATAACATAATTTACTCCGCATTTGTTTGGAGTTCTTGGAATGCCTATATATGGTTCCATATACACGTACATGATAATTCTTCCAAGTCAAATGAAAACAACATTTGCTTTTAAATTAAACATATTAAACCATCGTTTAACACGATTATGAGTTTTGCCTGTATTAGAATAGTATTACTTTGCAAAAATTGAACACTGGCAGAATAACAGAACAAAATTCTCTTCAGACTATGTACATGTAGCAAATTCGAAAACTTGCAGAACTAGAATAATTTTCGGTTAAATGATGGTCGTCTGTACGCGTTTACACTCAAGCTAACATGGCATTGATTTCACGTTGATGAGAAACCTGTTCCGAGATTTTGCTAGTCTGATACCACGGGAAGCTCTGGTTATCTTCTTCAGCCATTTTGCAACGAACTGGGATTATACTACCAGAACCCTTCTCTGTCATACTACCGTTTATTTTTTCTTCCAACACGAGATTACTGTTGCGATGCACCCTTTCTCTTTTCAAGCCACTGTGCTACTTTGACGAGAATCCTGTTATAATAGGTCTGCCGATCGACCTGGTATTATGCTACACAACGATTAATTTACATACTTCATTCATAGGCATTGTGTATTAAAAAAAGAAGGTCAATCACTTCCCATGTCTTAAACCAACGGAAGTGAGTAGACTGGTTAAAAAACTGTGTACCATCTGGAATGCGTGCACATGACGGACTACCCTCTTCTGGTGGTTTAAAACACTGGGAGAGATTTACTTGTTCTTACATTTATATCTAATAAGTCAACAATTTAATTTGTGAAGAAAGATAATTTTGTTTGAAAGTAAAATAACGGTAGATAGCCGGAGATCGCGGAGGGTAGCCGTATATACATGTAGCACCGAATACCGATGACTTTGCTATGCAAACATCAGGCTATCTGATATGTAAGTTAACAGTGAATGGTCCCATTAACTGTTCTTTGTTCTCTTGACTTGTTTACCCTCTCACTCGGCTATATGGCCATTTGGCTAACTGTACATTAGCAAGAGTATTTATTGTTCATGCAAATATACACAACCCCTTTTTCATCTTACTCGACACAAACTTAAAATTGAGTTTGTTTCCGAAAATTCTTGTCGTCGCAATGTAATTTGATATTTTGTTACTGACATAAAAATCTGTTCTGCATTCTGTCATTGCGTTTATGACGTCATATAAAAGCTCTTTAAACGAGGAGATTTATTTCATTAGTATTCAGAGACGAAACCTTCCTCTCTTGACTAGAGAGTATAATTGTGTCGAATCACGCTAACAAGTTCTCAATATGTACACCAAATTTACCGAGTGCAGACGTGGCTTCATATTTCAAGGTTATCCCTTTTAAAACTACGTATAACAGGTTTAGAGCAGACACTTATTAAAACTATTATGGGAATAGAGATATTGCTAAAACCCAGTTATGTCTCCTCTTTTACAGAGTGCTCAATTCTTTTACAAAATACTTTTTCTTATTGTATAAGTTGTTGACGATTAAGAGCTAAATAAAGTCACGATTATGTTGTAAAATTGAATCCCAACCGCATTGAAATACCACAAAATACTTCTGATTTGATCTGACGTCATCTCATTAAAGATCGTATTTTAATGATCTTATTCCTTTAAATATTGATGACCAGAAGATCCCTTTTCTGACCAATGGAATTAAACTATACAACCAACGATCGGTTCTGCTATCAAAGTGGTAAGAAAAAAATCAGAACATTCAAACATCAACGCTTCTCTATCTCGTTTAATTATATGGTTTACCTCCCCTGTTGAAACCTTACGATTTTGTAAGAGACAATTTAATTGGCTGATGTTGAGGTCAATCTGAAACGACCTGTAATAGGCAGTCATCAGATATGTACGAGCGTTTCCTACTGCAGTAAAGTTTAGACCTGGTTTAATGAGATTGATTTAATCCTTATTTACTTTCCGTTAGCTTAAAGGGACTAACATTATATAATACAAGCATAATGCGACGATGGTTCTCTCTTGTCTCTACTCTCACGACACCGCACGAATAATGAAACAAGCTATCGAGTTGTCGCGAGAACAGCGTCAAATTCACTTGAATATTTCTTCTCCTCGTGTAAAAGTACGGGAAACGGAAGTTGTAATGGCTATGTGAAGTGCTCTCTGGTTGGTCGATATTTGGTCGTGTCCGGATTTTTAGCCAATCAGCGATCAGGTAATAGGAAACTATTTCTTTTTGTGTCGATATATTTAGTTTTGACGTGTCTGTGTTTTACGCGGAAATGGTACCCCTTACGGCAACTCAAATATTTAGAAAACGAAGAGACGGATCAAAAATCGGGACGATCATTCGATGTAGCAACTGATGGGCTACACAACGCACACCGAGTGGTTTCTAAATTCGAAAAACTGTGGGAGGAGATAGTTTTTCGAGAAAGCGCTTTTCGCCCGTTTCCATAGCAACGGTGGTTTCTATGGCAACCATACTACAAAAAGAACAACTACAGCCTACACCATTCATCCCTTCCAAGTTTGGTCGAAATCCGTTGAATAGTTTTGGCGCTACGCTAGCCACAAACAAACAAACAAACAACCATTTTACAAACGGACAGAAACAAAGACCGACTTTAAGGGTCTCTAGAAGAGAGAAATAATAATTACATTATTATAAAAATAAAAGTGAATTTTTAGAAATTTTGAGTTGAAAACATTGTGGTAAATGGAGAAATGTGTTTATTTTTGCACGTTCTCCACTACACGTACTTGAAACTTTGTGGCAAATGGAGAACTTGCACACAATAACACGAAACATATTCAGCATTCGAGATTACATTAACTATGTATCCTAATCCAAGCCCTAATGAAGTCATCGGCTTACCATTCATTGGTAAAACATTTCCTAAAAAATGGTGATATATTAACCATTTCCCCATATGCAAACGCAATCAACATGACCAACGTTATAGTTTCAACTTGATTCAAAATTTATAGAAAATTCTTATTTATTTGAAAAACTCTATTCAATAACAACTGTTATAGCATTTTTCTTTCTTTACGCCAGATGTTTTTAAATAGTTTAATTTTGGCACATCTGCATCAGACAATATCGGAAAACAGAGTTGCAAAATAAGAAATGTCTCATTATGCAATAATTTTCACATTGTTTTAAACTATATATGATAATTTTACTTTCATTTATAAATAATTTTCTTTTTTTGTCACGGTCAGTCGTCTGTTGCATGTAGGAAAATGGTAATATAACTGTGATGTACTGTATAACGAAATAGCAATGCTACAGGACGCAAGGTATCGGAGACTGTATGACCGATTATAATCTATACAAAATGAACTGCACTTTGTCTCTCATCGAGAAGTACTGTTTAATGTCATATACGTGATGCAAATGACATAGTTAAACAGTTGTGTGCACTAAGCGCTAACCATCACATATACGTGAAGTGAATGGCATAGTTTAACTTTACTTTGATACAGTTGTGTGCACTAAGCGCTAACCATCACATATACGTGAAGTGAATGGCATAGTTAAACTTTACTGCGGTACAGTTGTGTGCACTAAGCGCTAACCATCACATACTTTTGAAGTGAATGGCATAGATAGATTTTACTTTGGTACAGTTGTGTGCGCTAAGCGTTAACCATCACATATACGTGAGGTGAATGGCACCGTCAGCCTTCACTATGGTACATACTCTTTCTTGCGCACTAAACCAGTGTAGCACAAGTCAAAGTTGCACATATATATAAAGCGAATGCCACCGTTTGATTGGGCTATTGCACAGTTTTGAGCCCTTAGCCAGTGTCACAGGTTCGGGGATGAATTTGAAGGGACTGTATGCACCATTGTGAGCAATTTGCTCACTGCCACAATGCTCAGAAGAGCAATCAGAAATGTTCTCGATATACTTTTATCTCTGGCTTGTTTTTCATTATACACATTTAAGTATAAAGGAATTAATTACGAAGATGAAAATGCATTAGTGAATATTGCATACATCTAGGGATCAGTCGATAATCCGAGGTAATTTATGGTTACATTTCGATGTCGAGTTATTGCTATCTAATGCTATTTAATATGTTTTCAGAGCCAGCTTCTGGTACCAATTCATTTACAGACTGCCCTTAACTACGAGTACACCTTTTATGTGTTATCCTGACAACATTTTATATGTCTAAATGCCATTTCCTGAACGATGAGCGCCATGGATGGAAGCCATTACTACCATTTCGGTATTTGATATGACCGGTGGAATAATGGAAACAGTCTGACCATTTGTGGTATAAGGAGTGATCATCATTTTAAGTCATATTTTACAAGGAAGATTGCCGTTCATTACCCGGTCGGTCACACCAAGGACTTTAAACAAGTGTAGAAATGGATTCCCTCATAAGAGCTCAAGGTAGCGGGGATTTCATTAAGAATGATGCGTTGGTGTTATATATCGATTATATTGCTAATTTACCAAAGAAACGCTGAGATATAACTTAAATACTGTTGAAAGCGTCGTAAATCACCATTCAAACACAAAATACCGCAGACGTTACAGTTAGTACGGTTAATTTAGTATTTGAAAAATGCCATTACTAAAATCTTAGCATAGCAAAGTTGATCTCACTCTCATATGTTCATCTATATTTTTTATATAGAGCAATTGTGCTATTTTTAGAACAATGCATTGTGCTACATGTATTTACATGACTTTAAATGTGAATTAAGACACGTGTGCCAAAAACGATAACAAAGGCGTAGTTTAAACATTTTGAGATATGCAGATGTAATTTGACGCTTATGCAACCGACAACTTGTGAAAACATTAAGGTAAAAAGAGAAATTGCTCATTTTGAGTAAGTTCCCCTTTTGCCGATATTCAATGATTACATGTATAATATCATTTATAGAGAATATGCATTACTTTTGACTAGATGTTTGCAAAGTCGTATACTGCATATTTGTTGTATGTAGGGAGTGTTAAAAAATGTCAGTTCAGGAGGTGTGAGTTAGTATCATAGCTCAGCCAACATTCTTTACAACGTCTGACAATAGTCAAAGCGACCAGCGACATTCGTCTGTCACCAATGGGCTAACAGTATATGTGAAAAAGCAGTCAGTTTCTTGGAGGATTGTTCAGTTGAATGTTCAGTTGAGAACTGGCGTGAGAAATTCCTGAAACACATTGGTATGTGAACTGATATGATAACATTGTTAAAGATGGCGTACACGGAACCAGGCGCGTGCTAGTCAATTTATAAATTACATATCAAAGCAAATGGGAGGTCGTGAGGCATTGCTTCATCATTGATGAACAATTAGTAACCATCCTCACAAACAGCAAGTCTGCAGTACACGGCAAAACATGAACAATCTTTATCATTGAACGTTTAAGAGAGTAGAAAATATTGTGTCAACAGGAAAATATGATAGTTTATGTCAAGTCGTCTTTGCAGTTGCATCCAAATGCTTCTACATGTTGTTAAGGGTTTAGAAAGTTTGAAAAATATTTTATATTGAGGAACTGCTGCATATGCGTCCAAATGCGTCTACATGCGAGAAAGGGTTGAACAGGTTTGAAAATATCTGATTCAGGAACAAGCATTCAGAAGTACAAAGATAAGGCAAGTGAAACTAAATAGTGGATGGATTGCAAAAGTCGAGAAAACTATTTGTCAATGTAATTGGATAAAAGAGTAAGAGGTTTGCATGAAAGTACGAAAGAAATGAGTTCCGCTCTAAAATCCATTAACTGTTATCTTGTACCGAACACTTTGACATACACAGTTCGTTTAGCCCTTTACCACATAGAGAACTCCGAAGAAGATGACTTTGAACACGTCTTTGCAGAAAGATTAAAACTATGTATATAGGAAAGTTTAATTAATGAATAGGTTGAACATATTGCTGCAGAAGGTTTATTTGCTCATTTTGAGCAATTTCTCCGTTTGCCAACATATTTTTAAACAAATCGTCTGCTACAGAGGCGCCAGGAAGAGTCTGTATTTGGATAAAAGGGTTAATTCCAGATAGATGTAGCTAAATCATTCTACAATTGACAGATACGTTTGTATGATAGTAAACGATCGTGATAACCAACATAAACTGTTGAACTCTCTCCCTGTGTCACAGACAGACCATCGTTTACTGCCGATGTGTTTCAAGGATTTCTCACGCCAGTTCTCAACTGAACAATCCTCCAAGCAACTGACTGCTTTTCCACATACCGCGGACTTGGCGTGAAACGGTTGTAACTAAAATTGGTATTTTGTTACAAAAAGGTTATTTACCTCGCCATAAACTCTTTCTAAGCGTTAAATCATATTTCTTGGTATACAATTGAAATGTAGGTGCCATTCCTCGTTCTGAGCAATGGCACCTAAATTTGCATTGTTTACAAAAGAGTCAAAATTGCCCCTAATCCAGGGCGACTTTTGAAATCTTATTTTGTGTGGGAGAGTAGAAATGGCCAAAACTGACCAATTTCAACTGTCCGTCAAGATTTTATCACAATTATATGTCTAGTTGTGGAGATATTTCGTATTTTCCCTAAAAGTACATGTATTAAATGCAGTTGACTTACCATTGGTACGGAAGTGTGACATTCTCTCCTTAAATTCCATGCAATACGACTCATCACATATGGAGTGCTAGAGTTTTTCATAATGACACTGTAATGCATATAAGAGAAAAATAACTGTTTGTGAATACGGTGTTTTACGCCGCTTTCAACAATTTCTGTTATATCACGGAGTTTACTGTGTAAAAGAACGGGTCTGTTGGCCAGTCGTAATGCTAACTCCACGACCCTGAGCGCACAGAAAGAAAAGCTATTAAATACCATTTCTAAAGTCGTATGGTATGACCCGGCCGGGGATGCAACGTATCAGAAGAATGTGTCTGTGTTTCATGGCAATACAACAATGCATGATACCATCTTCTCCTGTTTGGTGTCACATTTTGGCTCTCATTAATTAAAATATACATGGATGAATGATTCTTTTTCTTTTGGGCCAATGCCCATTATTGTACATCTCGACATTTTAAATAAATGACAGTTTTCAATCTGTCCTGATTATATTGTATTGTCTCTGTGGGGGGAAAACGTAGCAAAGAGACCGGCGTATTGTACCATGTTGATCATACACAATGTATCACAGAGACCGGCGTATTGTACATGTTGATCATAAACAATGTATCACAGAGACCGGCGTATTGTACCATGTTGATCATAAACAATGTATCACAGAGACCGGCGTATTGTACATGTTGATCATAAACAATGTATCACAGAGACCGGCGTATTGTACATGTTGATCATAAACAATGTATCACAGAGACCGGCGTATTGTACATGTTGATCATAAACAATGTATCACAGAGACCGGCGTATTGTACATGTTGATCATAAACAATGTATCACAGAGACCGGCGTAGTGTACATGTTGATCATAAACAATGTATCACAGAGACCGGCGTATTGTACATGTTGATCATAAACAATGTATCACAGAGACCGGCGTATTGTACATGTTGATCATAAACAATGTATCACAGAGACCGGCGTATTGTACATGTTGATCATACACAATGTATCACAGAGACCGGCGTATTGTACATGTTGATCATACACAATGTATCACAGAGACCGGCTTATTGTACATGTTGATCATTTACAATGTATCACAGAGACCGGCGTATTGTACATGTTGATCATACACAATGTAGCACAGAGACCGGCGTATTGTACCATGTTCATCATAAAAAATGTATCACAGGGACTGGCGTATTGTACATGTTGATCATAAACCATGTATCACAGAGACCGGCGTATTGTACATGTTGATCATAAACAATGTATCACAGAGACCGGCGTATTGTACATGTTGATCATACACAATGTAGCACAGAGACCGGCGTAGTGTACATGTTGATCATACACAATGTATCACAGGGACTGGCGTATTGTACATGTTGATCATAAACAATGTATCACAGAGACCGGCGTATTGTACATGTTTATCATAAACAATGTATCACAGAGACCGGCGTATTGTACATGTTGATTATACACAATGTAGCACAGAGACCGGCGTATTGTACCATGTTCATCAAAAACAATGTATCACAGAGACCGGCGTATTGTACATGTTGATCATACACAATGTATCACAGAGACCGGCGTATTGTACATGTTGATCATAAACAATGTATCACCGAGACCGTTGTATTGTACATGTTGATCATAAACAATGTATCACAGAGACCGGCGTATTGTACATGTTGATCATACACAATGTAGCACAGAGACCGGCGTATTGTACATGTTCATCATAAACAATGTATCACAGAGACCGGCGTATTGTACATGTTCATCATAAACAATGTATCACAGAGACCGGCGTATTGTACATGTTGATCATACACACTGTATCACAGAGACCGACGTATTGTACATGTTGATCATACACAATGTATCACAGGGACTGGCGTATTGTACATGTTGATCATAAACAATGTAGCACAGAGACCGGCGTATTGTACCATGTTCATCATAAACAATGTATCACAGAGACCGGCGTATTGTACATGTTGATCATAAACAATGTATCACAGAGACCGGCGTATTGTACATGTTGATCATAAACAATGTATCACAGAAACCGGCGTATTGTACATGTTGATCATAAACAATGTATCACAGAGACCGGCGTATTGTACATGTTGATCATAAACAATGTATCACAGAGACCGGCGTATTGTACATGTTGATCATACACAATGTATCACAGAGACCGGCGTATTGTACATGTTGATCATAGACAATGTATCACAGAGACCGGCGTATTGTACATGTTGATCATAAACAATGTATCACAGAGACCGGCGTATTGTACATGTTGATCATATACAATGTATCACAGAGACCGGCGTATTGTACATGTTGATCATTTACAATGTATCACAGAGACCGGCGTATTGTACATGTTGATCATACACAATGTAGCACAGAGACCGGCGTATTGTACCATGTTCATCATAAAAAATGTATCACAGGGACTGGCGTATTGTACATGTTGATCATACACAATGTATCACAGAGACCGGCGTATTGTACATGTTGATCATAAACAATGTATCACAGAGACCGGCGTATTGTACATGTTGATCATACACAACACAATGTAGCACAGCGACCGGCGTATTGTACATGTTGATCATACACAATGTATCACAGAGACCGGCGTATTGTACATGTTGATCATACACAATGTATCACAGGGACCGGCGTATTGTACATGTTGATCATAAACAATGTATCACAAAGACCGGCGTATTGTACAAGTTGATCATATACAATGTATCACAGAGACCGGCTTATTGTACATGTTGATCATTTACAATGTATCACAGAGACCGGCGTATTGTACATGTTGATCATACACAATGTAGCACAGAGACCGGCGTATTGTACCATGTTCATCATAAAAAATGTATCACAGGGACTGGCGTATTGTACATGTTGATCATAAACAATGTATCACAGAGACCGGCGTATTGTACATGTTGATCATAGACAATGTATCACAGAGACCGGCGTATTGTACATGTTGATCATAAACAATGTATCACAGAGACCGGCGTATTGTACATGTTGATCATATACAATGTATCACAGAGACCGGCGTATTGTACATGTTGATCATTTACAATGTATCACAGAGACCGGCGTATTGTACATGTTGATCATACACAATGTAGCACAGAGACCGGCGTATTGTACCATGTTCATCATAAAAAATGTATCACAGGGACTGGCGTATTGTACATGTTGATCATACACAATGTATCACAGAGACCGGCGTATTGTACATGTTGATCATAAACAATGTATCACAGAGACCGGCGTATTGTACATGTTGATCATACACAACACAATGTAGCACAGAGACCGGCGTATTGTACATGTTGATCATACACAATGTATCACAGAGACCGGCGTATTGTACATGTTGATCATACACAATGTATCACAGGGACCGGCGTATTGTACATGTTGATCATAAACAATGTATCACAGAGACCGGCGTATTGTACAAGTTGATCATATACAATGTATCACAGAGACCGGCTTATTGTACATGTTGATCATTTACAATGTATCACAGAGACCGGCGTATTGTACATGTTGATCATACACAATGTAGCACAGAGACCGGCGTATTGTACCATGTTCATCATAAAAAATGTATCACAGGGACTGGCGTATTGTACATGTTGATCATAAACAATGTATCACAGAGACCGGCGTATTGTACATGTTGATCATAAACAATGTATCACAGAGACCGGCGTATTGTACATGTTGATCATAAACAATGTATCACAGAGACCGGCGTATTGTACATGTTGATCATACACAATGTAGCACAGAGACCGGCGTATTGTACATGTTGATCATACACAATGTATCATAGGAACTGGCGTATTGTACATGTTGATCATAAACAATGTATCACAGAGACCGGCGTATTGTACATGTTTATCATAAACAATGTATCACAGAGACCGGCGTATTGTACATGTTGATTATACACAATGTAGCACAGAGACCGGCGTATTGTACCATGTTCATCAAAAACAATGTATCACAGAGACCGGCGTATTGTACATGTTGATCATACACAATGTATCACAGAGACCGGCGTATTGTACATGTTGATCATAAACAATGTATCACAGAGACCGGCGTATTGTACATGTTGATCATAAACAATGTATCACAGAGACCGGCGTATTTTACATGTTCATCATAAACAATGTATCACAGAGACCGGCGTATTGTACATGTTGATCATACACAATGTATCACAGAGACCGGCGTATTGTACATGTTGATCATACACAATGTATCACAGGGACTGGCGTATTGTACATGTTGATCATAAACAATGTAGCACAGAGACCGGCGTATTGTACCATGTTCATCATAAACAATGTATCACAGAGACCGGCGTATTGTACATGTTGATCATAAACAATGTAGCACAGAGACCGGCGTATTGTACCATGTTCATCATAAACAATGTATCACAGAGACCGGCGTATTGTACATGTTGATCATACACAATGTATCACAGAGACCAGCGTATTGTACCATGTTCATCAAAAACAATGTATCACAGAGACCGGCGTATTGTACATGTTGATCATAAACAATGTATCACAGAGACCGGCCTATTGTACCATGTTCATCAAAAACAATGTATCACAGAGACCGGCGTATTGTACATGTTGATCATAAACAATGTATCACAGAGACCGGCGTATTGTACCATGTTCATCAAAAACAATGTATCACAGGGACTGGCGTATTGTACCATGTTGATCATAAACAATGTATCAATTGTGGACGGGAACACGAATTTGATATAGACTACGTCATTCTGTTGTAAGGAAATCTAAAACGGGCCATCTAAACGGATTTTTGGTCTGAATATTAAATGTGCTGAAAGAACTTAGAATAGTCGTAAAAATAATTAGATTAATGAGAGAGACTATAGTCGTTTCTTGTGAAATAATTTCTTTCCCTTTCCGACATACAAACGCTATCTGGAGCCACTGAGCAGAACACCTTTAAAATAACTGCTGTTTTTAACTTGAACTCGAAAGGGAAACATACACCACTTCGAGTTATCGACGTGTTCGAGTGATCGACGTATTTGAGTTATCGACGTGTTCGAGTTATCGATGTGTTCGAGTTATCGACGTGTTCGAGTTATCGCTGGATTTATGAACAGTTCATTTAATTATACTTTGTGTTCATTATAATATCAAAAGCGATGCAGTGATATGATCATATATCATATAGTGCAGCAGCAGTTATCATTGCTCGTGTGAGCAATACAAACTGCTGCTTCGTTGTTTTTAAAAGGACAGATTCGATCCAGGGAATAGTTAGAGTCAAACGATAAAGCCGAATTGTTCAATGTTCGTGGTATGGCTAGATAACTATATTTTGACAATTAAAAAAAAAATAGAAAATAGAAAAAAAAAATAGATGATTAAAGTGCAACCCCAGTAGTAGAATGCCTTTATACCTAATTACGTGATAATGTAACGTCTATGCAACACGACCCCATTTGCACTGACGGGGCGCAAATGTCACTTAACATGTGGCATCTTAAGGCAAACTGACTGAAAACTGTAAGTGTTGTAAAAGAGTTTTTGTCTCTGTAAATTTGAAATTGATTAGACAGGATAGGTTTTTTATTTGAATTTTGTGAGAAGGGATAGGCTTTGTCACTTGAGTTAGTATATCAACAAATGATAATGCGTTTCCAGTCCTTACATTCATTAAAAACGGTGTTAAAGTCATTACCTGAAATACTATTCTGTCACCTCGAAATTGAAAACAAACGTAGAAAAGAAACTCTTTACGAATGGAAGTATACTATTTATTTAGGAAATTATCCATTTTCAACAAGACTATTTTCTGGTATATATTATTCCAATTGATACAACAACGCAAAACGGAAGGGGTATAAAAAAGATACTGTTGTATTTAACCCCCTTTCCAACCTGCAGACGTATGTTAACGCATTTAACGACGTTTGAACAAAATATATGCTCATAATAAGCAATTTCTTCCTTTGCCAAAATGTTTTCAACTCCATGCAATATTCATACTTTTACTCATGGAGATTATCTGTATTTCAGCCTAGATGTTTTCATAGTTGTCTGCTGCAGAAATGAAGAATGTGGAAAAAGATTAATGTAAGGAACACATCTTTTCACGTCTACTTCACTTTTGAATTAGATTTCGTTCTTTAAGCTCTCAGATCGAAGAAGAAGAAAGCCTTTTTTGAATTGATATTAGCATTATGATTAAATATTGATAAAAGTGATTTAGGATGTAGATCTTCTCTTTTAAATTGTTATTTATAGATATGAGCCGTTCCACGAACAAACCAACATTGTGGACTCTGCGTAAAGCATCAACCCGGATCAGCCAATGCATGCCGCGCAGGCTAACCCGGACAGACACTTTTCGCCTCCTGTGGATTTTCTGTTTCAGGAATCATTACTCTTTACCTCTATCCCCCTGTGACGGAATGTGTCGGCCCGGATTAGCTTGCGTGGACTTCGCAAGCTGATCTGGGTCAATACGTTACGCAGAGTCTATAATGTTGGTTTTCTAGTGGAATGGCTCAATTCTATTCGCAGCGATGCTTTGTCTTATTACATCGGCGTACGGAGGGCATTCCTCTGACCATATGTATCCGCGTGGTCTCACGAGAGCCCCCACCGTCTGTCTACATGTAGTTTAGTCCTAGAAGCTTGCCGAGAAGTCTAACCCTACTAGTGTTAATACCAGTTTACCTTTTATGATCCCGTTTCGGAAATTCAATTAGTCCCAAAATGTATATATTTGATGGAATAATGTTTTACGCCGTTTTCAAAATGCAATCCTATCATGAAAGCCAGTTTATCTAACCATGTATTTTCTTACTTTCTGAAACAAGTTCTGCACATTAAAGTCTTTCCGATCACAACTGACTGCTTGTCGCATTGACTTTTGTCAAACGGCTAAAAGAAGGCTGGTCCAGCTGTAGTTCTAAATACAACTATGTGGAAAAGCAGCCCGTTTTTTTTTTAAAGACTATTGATAAGGTCGGCTTAACTTTTCCCCGCATGTTGAAGCATCTGCAGCAGATGACTTATGAACTACGCTGTGGCATAAAGGGGAATTGCCAATAATCAACACCTTCTTATTGTGCCGTGATGTTTTCAGCTCTATTCTATAACTTTTCTGTCACTTTTAGAGTATTTCTATATTTATGCCTTAATGTTTTAATGTCGTCTGCTGCAATTCGATTGAATTAATTCAATGACTTTATTCAAGTATTAAAATCAATTACAACACTAGACGTCTGCTGCAGTCGGGGAATGGCTCAACGTTTTTATCTCAATTATCCTAGTTTGACACATGAAATTTCAGAATTGAATTAGAAAAAAGGCGTACTTCAAATTACAAACTAGAGATATACAAATTGTATTCACACTTCTCGATGTTAATAGTGACACGTTAACAACGGGTAAAAAGTAGCAATAAAACAGATTATAAGGTAAATCAGTTTTCTTTAGATGTATTAGGCAATACAATAAAACAATCTTGTTTTTTGGTAGCAAATCTTACTAAGCACTTTCCCACACAAAACCAATATGCAGCAGGCGACTTTGAAAACATCATCTCCAGCCGCCCCGTGAAAAAACCAACATTGTGGACTCTGCGTAAAGTATCAACCCGGATCAGCCTAAGCATGCCGCGCAGGTTTACCCGGATATACACTTTTCGCTTCCTGTGGATTTTCTGTTTCAGGAAGCATTACTCTATACCTTTATCCCCCTGAGACGGAATGTGTCGGCCCGGATCAGTCTGCGCGGACTACGCAGGCTGATCTGGTTCGATACATTACGCAGAGGCCATTGTGTTGGTTTTCTCCCGGGACGGCTCACATTATTTCCGACGTTGGTCAAAAGACAATGCGACAAGCTTCAGTTATCTTCCCCAACTAGGCTAACAGTCCATTTGATCAACCAGAACATTACTTGGAAAAACTGTACTGTTGCGTACTAGTTTGAGAAAGCTGCCGTGATATGACTGATTTTTTCATAACGTTGTTAAACCAAAATTAATAAATGAAAAAGTACATAAATACATAGATACATAAATAGATAATTAGATAAATGAATAAATATATTCATAAATCAATCGATCAATCGATCAATCAATCAATCAATCAATCAATCAATCAATCAATCAATCAATCAATCAATCAATCAATCAATCAATCAATCAATCAATCAAATCAATCAATCAATCAATCAATCAATCAATCAATCAATCAATCAATCATTCAATCAATCAATCAATCAATTTACTCTATAGATCTACATTTTAAAAAAAAAGCGAAAATGTACCATTTCGCACGGGTTTAAGTAACGTTACTATATAACTTATACGTTTTTACCCCCGTAACCATTTCCCATATGCAGACGCATTTTGACGCATTTGCAGCAGACAACTTTCGAAAGCACTCTGACAATAAGTGAAATTGCTCCTAACGAGAAATTGTTTCCTTTCGCTGCAACGGTTTCAACACATTCGATACTTATATTCTCGGCTAAGAACATTTGCCTAGATATGTTAAAAGTCATGTGTTGAAGATGTGTTGGATTTTGGAATGGGTTAACCCTTTCCCACATACAACAACTCTGCAACAGATGACTTTGGAAACATACCCGCCTTTTTTTTTTTGGAAACTCTTTTAATGAAACTACAATAGTTGAAGAGAAATTGCTAATTTTGAGCAATTTTCACTTTGTCGCCATGTTTTCAAAAAGCCGTCTGCTAGTGAGGCGTCAAAAAGCATTTATATGAGGGAAGGGGTTAAATCAGTGGACCAATTTATTGCCAAAATTTCTTCTTAATCTTTTTTTTTTTTTTCATAATGTATGTAAATATACTTGGACAAATACTTTCAAACATTCATGAATGAAAAAAAAAAAGAAAACTGTGTCAAGTACTTTGAGAATAACAATCTTCAGGGACAAATCAGTCGGGCGGTAAATCTTAGAAATCGAATTTAGAACGCTCATTGGGCTATTAGCTACCACAAAATGTTGTAAAACATCCGAGAAGTTGTATACGATGAAAACACGCAAGTTAACGAATCGTAAAGAGTAAACGTTAGAGAAAATGAGGTCGCAATTTCTATTTTGGAACCCTTATTGGGCTTTATAGCTACCTCAATACGTAGAACATATCAGAGGGCTTTATACGAAGACAACCAAGTAAATGAATCGTGAATAATTAACATTCAAGAAAATGGGGGTCGGGGTCGAATTAATTTCAAATTCAAAGCACTCAGCGGGCACTTGCCTACAAGATAACGTTGTAAACTCCTACAGTTTTAAACGATGAAAACACATAATTTAGCCAATCGTAAAGAGTTACCATCCGAGAACATGGGATCGAATTATCGTAAAAGCAAACAGAGATGCGAAGACAATCATCGAAGTGGATGAATTGCAAGAGAGTGGTTTTTGAATATCTACATAATTATATACATCTAGGCTTTTTTAATTCTTTGACAATTTCCACCACGCTGGCGCACTTTGACGAAGATCTGTAGCAGACAACTTTCGAAAACATTGTGACGAAAGGGAGAAATTTCGAATAATGTGAACCGCGCCAGGGGTCTTGTTGCCTTCCCCTTTTTGGTATTACATTCAAATTGGTGTACAACTAAATGCGATCAGCGTTTCAGTTACATGCAAGTGTATGTTACATGTATGTGTATGTTACATGTATGTGTATGTTACATGTATGTGTATATTACATTTACGTGTATATCACTTGTATGTATGTATTATTTACATGTGTAAAATCAAAAATATGTGATTATTGTATGAATGCATATACTAAACATCTATATGTGCACGTTAATGTATATACAATGCATGTATATAATCATATGTATAGGTATATTACATGTATGTTTATATCATATGTATATGTATAGTTTTATGTATTTGCACGTTATATGTATGTGTAATATTAAATGCAAGTGCTATAGTATATGCAATGTGTATGTAACGTGTGTGTATATATTAAATGTATGTGTGTACTACATGTATGCAGTCGGTGAAAGCTCGTACGAGACCACGCAGAGGTATAGTATATATCGAGGGCTTGGCGTGAAACAGTTGTAACTAAAAACCTATTTTCAAAACCCTGGTTTAGGGGCAATTTTGACCCCTTTGTAAACAATGCAAATTTAGGTGCCATTGCTCAGAACGAGCAATGGCACCTAAATTTACATTGTTTACAAAGAAAAAAGATTTAATGCTTTTTAAGACTTTAGGCGAGGTGATTAACCTTGGTAAAAAAATAAAAATTTTAGTTACAACCCTTTCACGCCAAGCCCTCGATATATGGAATATACTGTTGCAGCAATGATACCTGGCTTTGTATTGTACTTGCAAGCGCGTGGAAAATTGATATCTCTCTAGACCGAAAATCGAGAGCGATGTCAGTAGGAGTAGGCAATACAATTTTCTTTTTTAAAGCTTTATTTCTAAAAGTCAGATGGAGTAAAATTGTAACATTAACCCTTTCCCACATACAACAATTTGTAGCAGACGACTTAGTAAACCTATATACAAAAAAACGTGATAAATCTCCATAAATGAGAGTTTATTTGTTAAAAAGAGTTGAAAACATTCTGGCATAAGGAGAAATTGCTCGTTGTGAGCAATTTCTCCTTTTGTCACGATGTTTTCAAACGTCGTCTGCTGCAGATGCGTCAGAATGCGTCTTTATGTGGGAAAGGGTTAAATACATTTCGCCCAACAAACCCAAGGAAGGAGAATGAACGGTCCTACGATTGATCACTTCTAGGCACGTGACTCACCAATAGCATCATGCTATAATCCTAATGAGATCAAATTGACCGAACAACGTCGGCGTTTTCTTTACGACAAGAATAGTTCTCGATATTAAACGGTTAATCTGGCAGTTGTGTTGTGTTTGAATGATCTTTTGTTTATCTTTTAATTATAAATTCGTTGAATTCATCATAGTTTACCGTTCATATGCGTACAAAGAATCACACGAGCACAAGGCCTTCGTGTTTAGATATACTGCATCTGAGCACCAATCAGTGATACATTCAGCTAGTTATCAGTCAAACGACAAGGAGAGGTTCATTGTCTCAAAACGTTGTAAAATCTTGATATAAGCAAGAGATAACAATGTAATTTTCATAATTTAAACCTTTTCTAAACTGTGATTGTCTGTACGAGAGTATATATATGTATATATCTTGCCGCATAATATGGATAAATTGACAAAACGTGATGCATGTACTTAAACTATTTTTGATAAGTAGTTTGCACTCGACATTTACTTTACCATGTTAATGTAAATTGCCCTTTTTGTTGATAGGAGTGAATATCAATGATGCTCCTTTTTACGAAGGGTAGATCCCCAAAAAACAATTACCCTTATCGTAAACGCTATATTGCTCAGAATCACATGATCACTTTGGAACCAATCAAACTCAGAGATACGAAATGGCTTTTGAAGTGACTACAATCATTGCGTGATTAGGTGTGTATTTGGTACTCAGTGTTTTTGCAAGAATGATCCATTAATCAGGGGAAGGCTTAAAGCGTTTTCTTATGGTCAATTATGCCTATAACGCACCAGTAAATTTGTTTGAGTTACGCCACACGAAAACCGACCATCACGACATGGCGACATGAGAGGATCCAGATCATCATGCGCCTAAGCATTGTTTGACCAGTGATCTTGTCGCTTCGATTTCTAGTTGTGCATATGCCATGTGTGCCTCCAACTGTATCGTATTGTCTGTTAATTTCGAAACCTCCGAATGGAGACTTTTCTATGACGCGACGCAATTGTTTAAGTATTCTCTAATAGCCTAATTGGTAGTTGGCTATCGTGTATAGATCCTTAGCGACTTTGGAACAATCATTTTGAGCAGTATCATATGAGCCGTTCCACGAGAGTATTGTCTGCGCAGGTTAATCCGGGCCGATACATTCCATCTCTAGCGGATAGGGGTATATAGAGTTCTAATTCCTGAAACAGAAAGTCCACAGGAGGCGAACAGCGTCTGTCCGGGTTAGCCTGCGTGGCATGATTAGGCTGATCCGGGTCGATACTTAACGCAGAGTCCACAATGTTGGTTTTCTCGGGTCATATCTTGAACATTTGAGGATATTTAAGGTGTAGACGTGAACCGTTTCTGAGTAAAGGAGAAATTGCTTGCTTGGAAATGTGTTTTCATATGCTACACATGTGGTTTCTATTTGTACACATTAAATCCCGAAACTCTCATTGTATTATACAAATACTAAGCGCATTGAGTACGGGCCTTTAAAGTCCGAATTCGGTTTGCAAAATTTACCGGGCTACTTGTTCCTGCCCAGTGATTCAATTTCTCCCAACTACTTAAAACTAACTCTTCATTCATTTATGAAGTACGGGAATATATTGTGTCTCTTTGCACCCCGCACATTATATACGGGACTTTAATCCATGCCCTTGTTATGGCAAACAGATACTTTACTGCAAAGTGAGAAATTGCTTCAGATGTCTGTGCAATTGCTCTATGACTAGATATTCAATAGCGAAACAGTAACATCATTTGGGTAGACCTTGATATTCATTGGTCGCAAATTCTCAATGAAGGTCGATTTACCCCTGGCGAGACTGTCTAATGAGATGACCGATTTCTGTAAGCCATCGGTCAGTATGTTTGAGTACTCCCATAACAAATACCCAGTAGTATAGTGGACCAAATCACGCACGATAAGCCCTTTGAACTGGTCATCACTTAAAACGTCTCTAAAAACTATTTCCCACCTACAGACGCATTTTGACGCAAAAGCAGCAGAAGACCTTGAAAACATTGTAGAAAATGTATCGTCTTTTATCAATAAAGTGAACTTGAGTCGTTTTCAATTGTCACGATGAAGGGGTTTCCTATTTAAAAATACTTACCCCGTTACTGACAGGGTAGAATTTGCGATGGAAAAAGTATCGAAAACAAGAAAATCTCACCGATTATAGGGGTATGTAATATATCAGTTATCATATTTTAATGCCCCAAATACAAAAATAACACTTATTTTCTTAAAATTGGATTTTTTTTTTTTCGACAGTTGGGTATCTGGAGTTCAGTCGCTTTAAGAATGGATATATCACTAGGAAGAGAGTGTACTTTCGCTTGAATATCACTGGAAAGCGAGACGGTTGATTGTTGCGGATTAGATATCGGCACTTCATCCTCACTTTGTTAAAATGTTTTAAATATTCATATTGAACTTGGAACGAGGTCAAGCTATTCATTAGAAAGCGAGGGTTACGATAGCCGTCGTTAGATTTATGTTATATTATTAACCCCCCTTTCCCACTTACGAAAAATCTGCAGCAGACGACTTTGACATTTTGGTCAAAGATTTTACTAAAATCTCTGTAAATTAAATTATGATAATTGAATAGAGTTCTGCCACCTAAATATTGTGGCAGATTGAAAAATAGCTCATTATGAGCAATGTCTCCTTTTGCCACAATGTTTTCAAAAGTCGTCTGTAGGAAAGGCGCCAGAAAGCGTCTGTATGTGGGAAAGGGTTAATGTTGAAACTGTGTACTCGGGTGTCCTATTCGTGAGCCTTAGCTATCAAAGGACAACGCTGCCGATGACTTAATGAATATTTGGACATCAAAAAATATCTCAGTTGACGTCAATTGAGGAAATGGTTAGAATATTGACGGCATGAAGTTAGGACAATCACGAAGTTAGAATGCTCTACGATATTTCTGACCGGTGTATTTCTGTAGACCCTGTACATTCGCTCTGCTGTATCATCAGAATCTTCACCAGTTGACGAAAGTTTTAACAATACTAGAAAGTGATAACATTGGTTTACAGGCTGATCTGGTTCTACACTGTTCTCGAAAGTCAACGTATGTCTTTTTGTCTATGGACGGGCTCGTATAAAATACAAGCAAGACGCCCAGTGTGGCTAGATTAAGGCAATAGATAAAATGACATAAACATAAATTAATAAAGGCATGCTTAATATGATCCTTATTTAACCCTTCCCTCATATAGACGCTTTCTGACGCCTCTACAGCAGACGGCTATTTGAAAACATAGTGACAAAAGAAGAAATTGCACAAAACGTGCAATTTCCCCTTTTTGCCACAATGTTTTCGACTTTTAGTCATAGGTTATCCATTCAATTATAGAGATTTTCTATGTTTTGACAAAATATGTTCATAAGTCGTCTGCTGCAGAATTGTCGTATGAGGGAAAAGGTTAACGAATATTGGGGAATTGCTGCCCCTCAAGATAGACACAATATGAGCCGTTCTGCGAGTGAACCAACATTGTGGACTCACCGTAAAGTATCGACCCGGATCAGCCTAAGCATGCCGCGCAGGCTTATTCGGGCAGACACGTTTTGCCTCCTGTGGATTTTCTGTTTCAGGAATCATTACTCTATACCTCTATCCTCCTGTGTCGGCCCGGATAAGCCTACGGGGACTTTTATAAATTACTCAAAGTCTAACTGTTGGTTTTTCTTGTGGACCGGCTCATATGGCGTTGTATTGGCGTAAATCTAGAGGACCTATACTTCTAGTTTTGATCAAAAGTATAATCGATGACCTTATTACATGGTGACGGACAGTGAAGGCTCTGGTCATACTGCACATATATACAGGCTCATCTCATGTTGACGGACAGTGAAGACTCTGGTCATACTGCACATATATACAGGCTCATCTCATGTTGACGGACAGTGAAGACTCTGGTCATACTGCACATATATACAGGCTCATCTCATGTTGACGGACAGTGAAGACTCTGGTCATACTGCACATATATACAGGCTCATATCATGTTGACGGACAGTGAAGACTCTGGTCATACTGCACATATATACAGGCTCATCTCATGTTGACGGACAGTGAAGACTCTGGTCATACTGCACATATATACAGGCTCATCTCATGTTGACGGACAGTGAAGACTCTGGTCATACTGCACATATATACAGGCTCATCTCATGTTGACGGACAGTGAAGACTCTGGTCATACTGCACATATATACAGGCTCATCTCATGTTGACGTACAGTGAAGACTCTGGTCATACTGCACATATATACAAGCTCATCTCAATATTCACTGTTCACACAGACGACAGGACGAACAATCGTTTTCTCACTGCTCAATCAATCAAATATCACGTTCAACGTCGAGTTAGTACGAGTCCACAGTACTTGTCTTGCCAATATTTGATTTGAAACAGTTCTCCATTTGCGGCTAGGATGCATGGAAGTCTATATTGCGAAAAGATGGAGATCCTGATCAGACTATGCGAGGGTGTCGGCCGATCTTGATCTTCGCTCGTCGAAGAGCCTTTAAAAATAAAAGTTGCATGACCTTCTTAAACATCCAATTAGGGTTTTAAATGCGTTTTGAAAGGCAGTTGAAAGGCAGTTTCGTGCAAATTTGTATGAAGTCTAGACAAGGCAAGGTCTAATCATTTCCCGTACCATTTCTCAAAACGACATAGAACATCCAATTCATTAACTTTGTAACTTAGTTTACGTTGTACTTCGAATTATATATGGCCCGTCACAAGAAAACTGACCTTCCAGACTGTCCGATCTCTGAACGAGCAGATCGGCCCGCGGCTGACAGGATTATGTCCGCTCAAAATGCAAAGACGGTGGTGCAGAGGTAGAGCGTCGGCCTCTCTTATCAAAGGTCCCTGGTTTGAGTCCCGTGATGAGCGGGTCCTGACTTTGGGATTTTTCCACACAAACGGCGCGAGTACTGGTTAAGTCTCCAGGAAGCAGACATCGAGCGTGATTAATATAAGCCAAAGGCTTGTTTCGCAATCAATTTAAAATAAATAAGTTTAAATTAAAGACGGACTATATATACTAAAATTTAATTTTAAGATTATCTTCTATTTGAAAACCTCAAAAGGTCGGCTATATGAGCTGTTCCGCGATAAAAAACAACATTGTGGAATCTGCGTACAGAATCGACCCAAATTAGCCTCAGCGTACCGCGCAGGCTAACCCGGACAGACACTTTCCGCCTCTTGTAGATTTTCTGTTTCGGGAATCATTACTACATACCACTATCCCACTGAGACGGAATGTGTCGGCCCGGATTAGCCTGCGCGGACTGCGCAGGCTAATCCGGGTCGATACATTACGCAGAGTCCATATATCATGTTGGTTTTCTCGTGGAACGGTTCATATGTTACATTTGTAAACGTTAATGTCGTCATTAACATTGTCTATGTCAGGGAAAGGAGAGGGACGTTGAGTATTGTTGACTTCTGAAATCATACAATGTGTAATGTGGGAATAAGAAAATAGAAAACATGAACTAGTAGACATTGCCCTTAGGCTATAGGCGCCTTTAATCCTTTCCCATATACAACACTACAGCAGACACCTTTGAAAGCCTCTAGGCAAATCTCTGGAATATTCCTTTGATTGAAAATGTAAATATTGAATAGAGATAAAACATAGTTTTGCAAAGGGAACAATTTTACACATTTTTAAAAAAATGTCTTAAACAATTTCTCTGCTGCAAATGCGTTAAAGTACGGCTAGATATGGGAAAGGGTTAACTAAATAGCTATAATGGAAACATTGAACAACATGAGAGATAGACAACTGGTAAATGGCCCAGTAGGCACATAATGGACAAGTCTGGGTCTGTACAGTCCATTTGTGAATGTTACGCCTTAACCTTTTCCTAAATATATTTAGACGCTTGCATTTGTAGATATGTTCCAGTGTTGTGCCAAACAAAATGCAAGGGTGTCTGCTGCAGATTTGTTGAATGCAAACAAAAATATTGAAAACCTCTGAAAATGAAAGTACAGTAATTGAATAGAGTTAAATACATGGAGACAAAAGGCGAAATTGCTCGTTTTGAGCAATTTCTTCTTTTTTCGCCATGTTTTCAAAAAGCCGTCTGCTACAGAGGTGTCAGAAAGCGTCTATATGAGGGAAAGTGTTAATCCTACACTCTCCGGGAAGCCTACGAATACCGTAATAAACCGTAATATACCGTAATATACCGTAATATACCGTAAAATACCGTAATATACCGTAAAATACCGTAATATTCCTTAATCATTTCCCACAAACAGCAAATCCGCAGCAGACGACTTTATAAAAATATAAGGCAACTACAGTGAAATTTGAGTTAGCGACCACTTCTGTTAATCAGCCAACTCTAAGATTAACAAAAGCAACTTTCTTCCTTAATTTGACTTGTATTAAGCAGCCACCCATGCTCAGCAGCCACATTCTAATTCCATTGGGTGGCTGCCTTAGGCAAGTTTGACTGCGCATTAACAGATCACTATAATTGAAAGTATAATTATTTAATACAATTTATAGCATAAAGAGCTATTTCTTCATTTACCAAAACGTCTTCCGTAGTCGTCTGCTGTTGCATGCAAATGCGTCAAAATGTGTCCGCAGGTTAAAAATGGTTTAATTCAAAAACGTCATACGGACGATTTATTTCGCTTCATGTGACTGTTTCTACAACCACGTGTCGTCAATTTGATAGAAGCAACATCATCTGAAGGAAAACTGCAATCTGACGTATGAAGTAACAAGTTGTTGTGAACTAGACGTTTTTTCAAAAATAGTCATGTATAATAAAGCGTAAAAAGCTTAAGAACAGTTTTCAAAAAAATCTAAATTTCTGATGAAAAGCTAAAGCACAGCAATTCAATGAGATGGGAAATAAACGGCTATTGTGGCTGTTGGTCTGATGAGAGTCAAGGGATGGTGATACCGTTAATGGGGTTTTATTTCTACTTGTTTCAAGCGGTACGTCTCACATATGAGCCGCCCCGCGAGAAAACCAACATTATGGGCTCTGCGTAATGTATCGACCAGATCAGCCTGCGCAGTCCGCGCAGGCTAATCCGGGCCGACAAGTTCCGTCTCAGGGGGATAGATTTATAGAGGATTAATTCCTGAAACAGAAAATCCACAGAAGGCGAAAAGTGTCTGCCTGGGTTAGCCTGCGCGGCATTGCTTAAGCTGATCCGGGTCGATATTTTACGCAGAGTCCACAATGTTGGTTTTCTCGCGGAACGGCTCATACGTCGATTCATTCAGTATATGCGAATGGCATAGCGTAGAATGAGATCTCTGTATGACAGAGTGGGTTTGTATCTTTATTTCCTGTATGTAACCTGTTAAGACATGCTCGGAAACAGGTCCCAAAACCTAAACAGAATAGAAGCCAGAGCGAACTTAAACTACGCATGAGTGTTAGTATGTCGACATAAAATAAATGGTATACCCCAAGGAGATACCTTTTAACGTGGCTTGTTCTCAAGTGGTTTATTTCCTAGATAAAAAGCGGACGTTCCTTCCTGACTAGCTGTGTGAGGATACCAATTAATCTGAAACACCGCCCCGGTGTTGTAAAAGACCAAGAGAAACTGTTGTTTTTCCCTCCAACTAACATGGGAGAAATAATGAAACAGTTCATTTTTACTCTCAGAATAGTAGGCTTGGACATTTTTAGCCACGACATGTGAAAATATGCTCTTTTTTCGTTTTCAATAAACTGAAGAATGCAAAGCATCATTTAGGTATAATTAGTTATAGAGTTCTAGAGTTGAAAATAATCTTTAGAAAAGACGAAACTGCTTTTTATAGTGAACCCCAAGTCGATCTGCTATTTTAGGTAAATGATCTTCGTTTTACCGAAACGTGATTTTTTTTGCAACGATCTAAGTTCTTTTTATTTATTTGCTTGTTTGAATGTTGCTTTCGCCGCTTTCAAAATGTATTTAAGCCAGTCGTATAGGATGATTCCATTCAAGTCTAGAACAGTTTATAATCCCGCAGTGCACGCCAATGAATGAGTGTCTGATTACGATCGACGTTACTTGCATATAGAAAACATAACAAATAATGATTGCTTTCAACAACTTTTCAGGCATATCACGGCGAACAGTTTGCGAATCCTGGCTTTGTCAAGTCAGTTCTCCATACAGTAGTCCTTCAATGCAACTGGCTGGTTTCCATATAGACTGTTAGCCCATTTGGTAAAAGTCGAATGACGCTTGTCGCATAACCATATTGACACACGTCGAAAGAGTTTTGTCCGAGCTGGAGTTCGAACTCACAATCCCTTGATTGACAGCCCGCGTCGCTTCCGACTGAGTTCCCGGGACTCTGTGCACATAGATTAAAGTTCACCACGGAATGAATTAAATTCATTCTTTGACAAGTAATTGTTTTAATAAATGATAATAAATGTAGTTAATGACAAAGCTATGAAGAAAATGACATACTTATACAATAATGAGTTTTACTTGACATGATGGGGGTTCTCTACGGGTGAAAGTGAAGGTCCGGCTCAGTGACATTACTTAATACAAGTCATTCTTTGAACCACTGAAAGCAATTAACAAACGGAAAACAACGACAACAACAACAACATGTTATTCATAACGTCAACAATACATGTGCACTTAGGGTGAAATTAATCTACACGAGTTATTTTTCTTTTCTATTGAGAAATTATAAAAAACTAGTATATACATATGTTCTGCAAAATAACCCTACACACTTAATCTACACATTTGATTGAAATGCTTAACCCTTTCCCACATATCGACGCGTTCTGACGCGTCTGCAGCAGCTGACGACTTTTGAAAACATTGTGGCAAAAATTGAAATTGCTCATGATGAGCAAATTCTCCTTTTGCCACAAAGTTTTAAACTCTATGCAATAGTTATACCTTCATTTATAGAGATTTTCCATATTTTTGCCTAGATGTTTTCAAAGTGGTCTGCTGCAGAATTGTTGTATGTTGGAAATGGTTAATGTGTCCAGATTAAAGATAGATACGCGCTGCTTTGTTTAAGAGACAAGTCTAAGAGCAACATTTCGTGTTGTGTCAACGTTTTAGCGTTGATTGTTTTATATCTGCTGTTTCAAGGAATCGTCACCCGTATACAATGGTGTCGTTAATCCTTGCCCAAATACAACAGTTCTGCAACAGAAAACATTACAAACATCTTGGCACAACTATTATGGATAATAATAGTAATTGAATACAGATGAAAACATTGTGTCCAAAGGATAATTTGACACAATGTTTTCAAAAGTCGTCTGCTGCAGAGGCTTTAAAATATGTCTGTAGGGAGGGGGAAAGGGCGGGGGAGGGGGGTTAGAAATGTTATTGTGAATTTGATCCAAACAATGTATAAAAGATAAATATATTTAATGTAGGAATAATGAGTGTACATATATATACCTTCATCAGAATACATTGAATATGTGACAATTACTTAAATTAATGGTATATATTAAAGGATACACTGGAACTGTTTGATTTTATCATTTTTACTTTAGTTTGACCTTGTCTGATAGTGAAAATTGAGTATGTTGTAAACCAGTCTTGGCCCAGCTCGATTGTGTGCAAAACACGACGGTAACCACCATTGGTTTCTTTTTTGCATAAAACATGGCCTCCTATATTTTATTTTGTTATTTTATAGGTGAGAGGTTACTCTTTTCAATGATATAGGATGTCTTATCTGTTAAAAATAAAGAAACTGTAACAATTGAAAGTTTTTTAATCTTGTTGATTAACATCGAAACAAAGACGAAATTTAATTGGTGTAGTTTGACCTAAAATCGTGTATATATTGATAGTTTCGCAATTAATTTCTACATACATGTTTAATATGAAAAGCTAGCCAGTGATAATATCGTATACAAATCAACGCATACATGTAGCAGTAAATGAATGCTCGTATAAACAATCAGAACTGCTGCTTCGCTGGTTTCAAAAGAATTCCGTTCCAGGAAAAGGTTGGAGCTAAACAATGTAGTCGAATTCCCCTGGTCAAGTTATCGTGAGTCAATTGTATATGGAAAATCAGTTGTGTAGAGCTGAAAATGAATAAAAAGACGACTTTTGTGTTAGTCTCCTATACAACATGAATAGAACTAATGCATAACGCCAACATTTGAGCCGTTTTCGCGAGAAAACCAACATTATGGCATCTGCGTAATGTATCGATCCAGATCAGCCTGCGCAGTCCGCGCAGACTGATCCGGACCGACACATTCCGTCTCAGGGGGATAGAGGTATAGAGTATATGATTCCTGAAACATAAAATCTACAGGAGCCGAAAAGTGTCTATCCGGGTAAGTCTGTGCGGCATGCTTAGGCTGATCCTGGTCGATACTTTACGCAGTGTCCACAATGTTGGTTTTTCTCGCGGGATGGCTCATTTATGTATACAGTTACGTGTTGGAATGTCATGCTGCTTTCTCTCATAGTCATTTTAACAATTGAGCGGTGTAAGAATAAAACTAACCTTTCTATTTTGAATAATAAACATTTGACATTGTGTATATTTCATGTTTATTGTAATAAATTATATGGGTTTTTGTATTGTATATATTACTATGGTTTGTTGTTTGACTAGAAACTATTTAGTTTACGTCAATAAAATATTAATTTCCTATCTGCAGCCACTTTTATACCAGTAGTCCGCCGGGTACCAATCTGATTAAATGTCCTTGTATTGTCCCCTGCTTGCAGCCATGTGCATTGTCTTCCATGTATTAGTATTCTTGTGGCGTTGACAGAGAGAAAGGAAACACGAAGTGTTAGGGATGTCATTGACATGTCCAATCAAATAACATAGCCACGTCAGTCAAGATGTATTCTCTCTACATTAACACTGCAGTGCCTCCCTGGTGTTAGATGTAAGAGCATCCACCCTGGGATCAGTAGATAGAGGTTCATCCCCGGTCGGTTAAAACCAAATACTCTACCAATGGTTGTCATGACATCCCTCCTTGGGGCTCAGGCTTGCCGGGATTACTTCTCAACTGATTGATCGGTTAGGATAAATAGTACCGGAAGTATTTTTAAATTACAAAGGCCACGCCGTGATATGAAAACCTCATACAAAACAAATATGAATCAAACGATAACGGTATTATATCCGTGGTATATACCTATTCTTCTACCATTTCAATAACATATTTTAGAAGACACTGTTTCGCCGATGGGGAATAGCACGCTATTAAATCCGAATAGAAATATTCTATCGTCGTTTCTGAAAAGAAAATAGTCTTTTATCTGCGAAAACAATATAAACCCGTTCCCTCATATAGACGCTTTCTGACGCCTCTGCAGCAAACGGATTTTTGAAAACAAAGTGACAATAGAAGAAATTGCACAAAACGAGCAATTTCTCCTTTTGCCACAATGTTTTCCACTTTTGGTCATAGGTTATCAATTCAATTATAGAGATTTTCTATTTTTTTGACAAGATATGTTCAAAGTCGTCTGCTGCAGAATTGTCGCAAGGGTTAACCGTTAGTCTGCCATGTATGTTATTAAACCCTATTCACATACATTCCAAGTCCTTGTCTTTGTTTGGGAAACGAAGAGAGAAGAAAAAACTAGTTCGTATTTGTTTGAAATAGAGAGTAACGCCCTTTTTGTAACAAAATAAACAAAAACAGAAGATGCTTAAATCAGACCGAAAGTGAATATAAACAAACCTGTTTATTTTTAGTCTTGTTTCATTCCGTTTGAATATGGCGGTATGTTTTCGGCTACGTTTATTTAATTTTAGAAGCGCATTTACACTGTAAACCGTCTCCCATATAGAAGCAGTTTCACGCCTCTGTAATAAACGCCCTTTGAAAACAGTATGGAGAAATTCCTCTTTTCCACAATGTTTCCAACTCTGTTCAATAGTTAAATTTTCCCCATAGAGATTTTCCATAATTTGCCTAAATGTTTTTACAAACGTTTGCTGCCGATTTGCTGAAATTTGGGAAAGGGTTAAAATAATGAAATAGTAACACACATGGTACATAGTAATACCGTTTTGGTTTTCGTTTATTTCAGATGTGATGACAATGAATCGAACAAGATGACACCATGCCATTGGTTCAAGATCCACTCATAAAATACACATCTGACAGATTCCTTCGAATACGTTACTTTGCAAAATTGACGTCGACCTTTGGATGAAAGAGATTCTTTAAGAAACAGAACTTTGATATATTAAAGCGTGCAACCCTATTTTAAGAATAAATACTTTGGATTTTACCATAACAACGTATGTTTCTTTGCTTCAAACAAAAGGACTTCATATCGTAAAGAAATATAACATGCTACATGACTGAAATCAAAAGTCCTTAAGATTGTAAAATACCTTTCTCTATCAAAAGGGTTAATTTAAGAGAATAGTCAAATAAAACAAAAGAAGTTATAGTGTTAGAGGTCTAAAACGTACAGAAAACAAAAATGTCGACCGAGAAGATATTTCGAACCATACGGGGAAAGCTCCCGCACTCGTTTCAGTTTTGGAGTTGTATAAACAATTGTCCTATAGACGTAATCTTCTTCTTGTACAACATCGGCGATTCGATGCTGGACGCCGTGCTACGTCCGAACATCCCGCAAATCGTCTGTTTCAAAATGTTCCCTAACAGACTCAGCATGTGCCGCCACCTGGAGCAAACGCCCGACCTACAAGACGACGTTCAGAAAGAAGCGACAAACTATATCATTTATCATAAGTGCTTGTCAAACTTCCCCGCGTTGGCTCTCGGCTTGTTTTGTGGAGCTTGGAGCGATAAATACGGCCGAAAGATTCCGATGGTTTTACCGTCTATTGGTACCACGTTCGCGATACTACTCTACATGGGAGCCAACTTCTCACCCAAGTCGTCTATAGAGTTTTTTCTCTGCGGCTCATTGATACACGGGTGCTTCGGTAAGACCTCAATGATATCAATGGCGGTTCACAGTTATACGGTCGATATCACAGACTCAAAACGGCGGACTAATAAATTAGGACTTTTGGCAGCTATGCAATTTCTGGGGATGTTTCTCGGCTCGTTAATTGCAGGTTTATTACTGGACAATACCGACGTGCTCATTACCTATTGTACAGCTTCGTTTTTAAACGCGCTTGTTGTTGTAGTGGCTCTCTTGATCGTCAAGGAAACGGTCGCCGTCAACGAAGGGACGGAAGTATTTCCGTGCAGGACTATATTTAGAGCGGAAAACTTTAAAGATTCCTTGATGGTGTTAATCAAAAAGCGAGATTTTAATACACGGAGAAGTATATGCGCTTTATTGTTTGTGTTGATACTGCATCAAACGTGCAGAACGGGGTTAACGGACGTTACTCTCCTTTACACGGAGTTGCCGCCCCTGTCATGGCCAACATCCTGGTTCGGATACCTAGCCGCTTTCGATAACGCAGCTATGGGAATAGTGTTGTTGATTATTTTACCAGTTCTATCAAATTTTATGAAAGTACCGGACTCTCTTATCAGTATAATTGGGTTAGCCTGTGCAAGTCTGCGCTTCATCATATTGACGTGGAGTAAACACACTTGGATGGTGTGGGTCGCGATCAGCGTCGGGAGCTGTGGGGGACTTATTAACTCGCCCGTACGATCTCTACTTAGTAAATTAGTGAACGAACACGAGGTGGGGAAAATCTTCTCCGTGTTAGGTAGCGGCGAAACTATAGCCAAGTTTTTGGCTCTAATATTCACGGCGTTGTACGGCACGACCTTGGATATTTTCCCCGGGTTTTCCTTCCTTCTCGCGTCTGCCCTATATACTGTCATGTCTTTCCTTATATTCTATGTGCACGTTAGTACGAAAGATTTCCTAGACCAGACGCCGGACGACGAAGTCTCGTTCGAAGGATTAAGTAACTCGGACGAATATATTGAAATGGATAGTAAAAAATAAAGGTTAAATGTATTTCTCCCTTTTATAATCGTGTATTGTTTGTTTGAACGGCGTTTTCAACAGTTTTTATGTTATACCACGGCGTTTATTGGATTACTTTCCAGTCCAACAGACACTTTAATCCTGACTGATCCCTCATTGGGAATTCCCGGTTTCAAAGAAAATTTAAATCCAAATAGGACATGTAGTCTAATCAGGATTTACACAATCCGTGTCATAATGATAACATTTTACAAAAAAGCCTCGTAAATGTGAAATTTGATTCCGATGAGTTGCTGTTTAACTGTTGGTCCCTTGGTGTTACACTTAGTTGTGTATTCCAACTGTTGGTCCCTTGGTGTTACACTTAGTTGTGTATTCCAACTGTTTGTCCATTGGTGTTACACTTAGTTTTGTATTCCAAATGTTGGTCCTTTGGTGTTACACTTAGTTGTGTATTCCAACTGTTGGTCCCTTGGTGTTACACTTAGTTGTGTATTCCAACTGTTGGTCCCTTGGTGTTACACTTAGTTGTGTATTCCAACTGTTGGTCCCTTGGTGTTACACTAAATTGTGTATTCCAACTGTTGGTCCCTTGGTGTTACACTTAGTTGTGTATTCTAACTGTTGGTCCCTTGGTGTTACACTAAGTTGTGTATTCAAACTGTTGGTCCCTTGGTGTTACACTAAGTTGTGTATTCAAACTGTTGGTCCCTTGGTGTTACACTTAGTTGTGTATTCCAACTGTTTGTCCCTTGGTGTTACACTTAGTTGTGTATTCCAACTGTTATAGCTCAGTTTACCATCATAGGCAACAGCTAAATCAACGTATAATAAGTTGTGTCAGACAAATTGCAGCATCTACATTAAATGAGTGTTTCTTTCACGGAATTTGTTTTTTTTCTATGTTTAACTAGAAGAAACTGCAATACAGTCCCTGAAATCGGACCAATTAACCTTAAAATGGTAACAAATCATTTTACTACTTCCCACATTCAATTAAAGCAGATGACTATAAAAACTCGTTATTAATTAAAGTTATTATACCAATCCAAATTGCAGAATCCTCGTTGA
The DNA here is from genome assembly GCA_031761405.1 of Serripes groenlandicus. Taxonomy (NCBI): domain Eukaryota; kingdom Metazoa; phylum Mollusca; class Bivalvia; order Cardiida; family Cardiidae; genus Serripes; species Serripes groenlandicus. The sequence continues at coordinate 28,365,211 of JASEVX010000003.1, forward strand.
CACATCTGCAGCAGACTTCTTTTGGAAATATTATGAAAAAAGGAGAAATTGTTCATTTTCCTTTTAAAGCAATGTCTTCAACAACTAGTCGAGTCCCGGTAGTTCAGTCGGTAACGACGCGGGCTGTCAATCCAGGGGTTGTGAGTTCGAATCCCAGCTCGGCCAACTGTCTTTCCGACGTTTGACAAAAGTCATTGCGACATGCGTCATTCGTCTTCCACCAATGGGCTAAGTCTAAGACGAAAAGCAGCCAGTTGCTTGGGAAGATTGTTGTGTGGAGTACTGGTTTGAGAAAACCAGGAAACACATGAATAGGTGAACTGGCCGCCGTTATGTAACTGAGAAATTGTTAAAAACGGCGTTAAACCCCAATCAATCAACTTTATCTAATAATTATACGTTTATTTGTTAAGAATTTCCCACTGTTTGCTTTAAGGTTTTCAAAGTCGTCTGCTTCGTATTAAGTGTATGTGTATGTGTGAAAGTATAAAATGGCTAAATTATCATTTGCATCTCTGAGAGTAATCCAATTAATACCGAGAAAAAGAATGTAAGATTATTATGAATGAATGTTATTTTTTCACATTACATTAATATCTATATTTGAGCCGAATTACGAGAAAACCAACAGTATTGCCTCTGCGTAATGTGTCGACCCAAATCAGCCTGCGCAGTCCGCGCAGGCTAATCCGGGCCGACACATTCCGTCTCAGGGGTATAGAGTAATGATTCCTGAAACAGAAAATCCACGGAGGGCGAAAAGTGTTTATGCGGGTTAGCCTGCGCGGCATGCTTAGGCTGATCCAGGTCGGTACTTTACGCAGAGTCCGCAATGTTGGTTATATCTCGTTATTCGACTCATATGTCAATATATAAGCGAAAAACAACAGTATGGCCTCTGCGTAATGTATCGACCAGATCAGCCTGTGCTGTCCGCGCAGACTGATCCGGCCGACACATTCCGTCTTAGGGGGATAGATGTATAGAGTAGTGATTCCTGAAACTGAAAATCCACAGGAGGCATGCTTAGGCTGATCCAGGTCGGTACTTTACGCAGAGTCCATAATGTTGGTTTTCTCTTTATTCGGCTCATATGTCAATATATAAGCGGTGCAGCCGGAAAACCAACGTAAATATTACACGTGTTGAATAAAGCCCTGTCTTTGCTTTCACGCTAAAAGATCCAAATACTGGTGGACAGAAGTTTCTGGACACCGTTCACGATTAATTAGCGAACAGTGCAGAGCCAGATCAGACTGTGTGGATGCGCTGGATATTCTGAATCTACACTGGTCGCAAAACACTTATCGGTTGGTTTTGAAGAGCACCTCTTATATGTATCTATTCTCTTAAACAATAAACAGAATATTTATTTTAAATGTGTACATAGTAATAAACCGAGTCAAGCGATAAAAGGACGTCCTGCATCTGCTTAACCCTTTCCCACATGCAGACGCTTTCCGATGCCTCTGCAGCAGACAACCTTTGAAAACATTGTGGTAAACGGAGAAACTGTTCATATCGAGCCATCTCTCTTTTTGCCACAATGTTTTTAATTTTATCCAACAATTATTCAACAATTGATCTTCTATTTTTAAGAGAGCTTCCATATTGTTGACCAACTGTTTTCAAAATTGTCTGTTGCAAAGTTGGTGTATGTGGAAAAGGGTTTAAGTGCTTGAAGCTTTGGCGAACATGTGAGTATCGAGGGCTTGGTGTAAAACGGTTGTAACTAAAAACCTATTTTGAAAACCCTAGTTTAGGGGCAAGTTTGACCCCTTTGTAAACAATGCCAATTTAGGTGCCATTGCTCAGAACGAGCAATGGCACCTAAATTTCCATTGTTTACCAAGAAAAATGATGGTGAGGTGATTAACCTTGGTAAAAAAATACCGATTTTAGATACAACCGTTTCACGCCAAGCCCTCGGTATGCCCTTCTTTGTTAACACGCTGAACAGTTAACATGTTGATTGATTGATTAATTGGTGTTTGACGCCGCCTGCAACAATTCTTCAGTTGTATCACGGCGTTTCTTTGGTAAGTTACTAGTACTACTAGTCCATTAATCCTGACACCAGCCAGTCAGTCGTTATGCTAATCCCGCACCCCTTAGCGCTAAGGAGGGCAGCCATTACTACCAGTTCTTTGGTATGACCCTACTGGGTATCGATCCTCCGACCTCCCGCACCGAGGCGGACGCTGTACCACTACTACACCGAGACAGACGACCAGTAAACATTTAACGAAGTCATATATTTGAGCAGCGTCTAGTTATTTTATGGCCGCCTCGGTGGGGTATCTGCTTCCGGTTGGGTCATACTGTACCAAGTACTTAAAAATGGCAGGATTGACGTCCCTCCATGGCGTTTCAGTGTTGCGGGGACAACATGGGACTGATGTGCTAGTATCTGGATAAACTTACCAGCAGTAAATTACCCAGAAAACGCCGTGATTTAAGGAAATGCAGACGGTGCTCATTTTAATTATAGCACAAGGCTTGAAGTTTAGAACTTTTGATGTCAAATCTGAAAAGTTTTATACGACATCGAAACGGTGATGCAAGGGGACCGCTTTTTGCTTGAATTGGTTTTTATATTTATAAATAGTAACAAATATAGCATTCCTTGATTCTATTGTATTGTTTATCATTTTATCCAGACAAATAACCTTTTTCTTTAATTATTTTGAGATACGTTAATACAAACGTGGCTGTGTCAAAGTCCGGCTGATCGGCTCGATTAAAAAGCCCAAGCTGAGTGTACTTCAGGGGTTCCCGAAGACACGGGGCCTGGCCATCTGCTATATTATGTCTACATTGCCTGTAAGGAACAGGATTAATTCAATCCCATTTCCCTCACAAAGCAATGAGAGAGCTATTCTAAACAGATATAACCTCGGGTAGTACGAAACCCGAATACCTTGACCTTGTTCTGTCTAGCATTTATCGATAAAGTGTTTCACATGCGTCTAAATTAATCGGTTTAAAATGGTAGAGATTCAGTTCCATTACGGAACTCTTTCAGCGCCGAATATTTAAAGTAGACTCTTCCATATTCAAATTCGGGCGTCTCCATTACTCATGTAATCAAAGTTTAGACAATTTTGATAACTAACAGGCAAACAATGCTGATTTCAGGTGAGACAGCTCGTTACGAGCTGACTCACCTGAATCAGTATTGTTTGCAAAAACCTCAATATTGCCTTTGGCGCTGAAAGGGTTAATTTCAATGCATTTTCTGATGACTAACACTAGTAAACTTATATAGACACAGGGACGTGTTGCACCTCTTAAAAAAGATATGACTTTATGCATATGCATAGGGTCATATCTACTTTAAGAGGAGCAACACGTCCCTGTGATATAGAGGTAACCAATCTACCTATCAACACATTTACCTGGTTTCTCGCACCTGTTATTAAAATAGCATTCAAGGAAAACCTTCCTACATAGACTTCTAAAAATGCGAGTCGAAAGCTAATGATGCTGACCCTTATATTCGAACGGGTTTTGTCAATTGACACTGGCAACAATGACAGATGAATATTGCACAGATAATGATACGCGGATACACTGATCGGACCCAAATGTATGTTGTTGCAGTCCCTCGCCCCGGAAACTCTCTACAACACCACTGATGTCTGGCAAACTCGTGTATCATGCTGTTCAAGATAAAAGAGCTACAAGCTCTATACGATAGAAGTACCATTTAACCAAATTGCAAAGGGACAAATGATTCAACAACCGAGTTTGAACCTACATAAATGTTCAAAAGATATCCTTCTTTCCGTTAATCAATTCCCTACCAACGTCAGAGGCAGTCATGCGATTGAGGATCAATCCATACCATGTCGTACATGCAGATAGCGAAGTAGTGCAAACACTTCACATTATCAACATGTAATAGGCGATGTCGATATTTGCACTCATTTCGAATTATCACGAACCTTTGAGTGGCACGCAGCTCGGTCGACGTACAACAAGTGTGACGCATATTTTTAAGTCACGTAGTGCTATTTGATACGCGTAAGTTAAGATCAGCTCCCGGACTGTTCAAGCTGATAACACATCACATATTTTAGAAGAAACAACCGCTATGAACAGGCACACCTTATTCTATACGGCACAATTCCACGGCATTACCGCGAGTACTTCCCTTATTGGTACGCCAAATCACGCTCCACGCCGTGCGGTCAAAAGAGTTAGCCCTCCTAAATAGCCTTTCCTCTACACCCAACCATAATAAACAATTCGCCCTTAGCAACAATATTTCCAACTCTATTTAAATGTTATATCATAGAGATTTCTATATAGTTGCAGATGTTTTAAATGTCGTCTGCTGCATGTTGGTCTATGTTGGAAATAGTTAAACATAGACACATACAGAGATCCATACAAGCATACTGCGACGATGGTTCTCTCTTGTCTCTACTCTCACGACACCGCACGAATAATGAAACAAGCTATCGAGTTGTCGCGAGAACAGCGTCAAATTCACTTGAATATTTCTTCTCCTCGTGTAAAAGTACGGGAAACGGAAGTTGTAATGGCTATGTGAAGTGCTCTCTGGTTGGTCGATATTTGGTCGTGTCCGAATTTTTAGCCAATCAGCGATCAGGTAATAGGAAATCATTTCTTTTTGTGTCGATATATTTAGTTTTGACGTGTCTGTGTTTTCCGCGGAAATGGTACCCCTTACGGCAACTCAAATATTAAGAAAACGAAGAGACGGATCAAAAATCGGGACGATCATTCGATGTAGCAAACGGTGGTTTCTATGGCAACCATACTATAAAAGGAACAACTAGAGCGTAGACCCTTCATCCCTACCAAGTTTGGTCGAAATCCGTTGAATAGTTTTGGCGCTACGCTTGCCACAAACAAACAAACAAACGGACAGAAACGAAGACCGACTTTAAGGGTCTCTAGAAGAGAGAACCAATAATCTAGGTCTTAAATGTTCGTTAATCATGTATTAGGCATAAACAAAAAGACGTCGTCATAAATATACATGTAAAAGAACTTGTCGAAAACCACGGATAACATGAATATGAATGATGAGATACATGTATTTGTATAAGTCAAATAAAATATATCTATCTATCTTTCATCAATCTGTGTCCTGGATTTCAACAGAATAAGAGTTAAACCGTTTGCAATAATGTTGCGTGAAGCCCACTGTTTATTATCACACTGAAAACTGTCGGGAAACTACAAATTTGATTACTTTGAAACACACACTGTGCGCAGAATTGACACATTTAGTAGAATAGAATGACAAGTTTTATTCCTTTTTTCCTGTACGTATTTAAAGGGAACGTCATTTAAAAAAAGAATAAAAAGAAACTGACAAAGATTAAAGGAAATAGAATTTAAATCGAGCTTGCGAGTTCAGCAGAAGAGACGTCTATTAACAGGCTTACAGTTATAGGTTAACCCTTTCAGCGCCGAATTGTTTAAAGTAGACTCTTCTATGTTCAAAATCGGACGACTCTATTTTCATGTTATAGGATTTTTGGAATATTTTATAACTCACAGCCAAACAATGCAGATTTCAGGTGAGACAGCTCGTTACGAGCTGACTCACCTGAATCTGCATTGTTTGCAAAAAAAGCTCAATATTGCCTTTGGCGGTGAAAGAGTTAAGTTTACTGCTTCATTTGAATGACATACATATATCGAAGCTCAAAGCTGTCAAGTATCTTTAACATTGGAAGATGATTTATCGTAAACAAAAAAATCTAATGGAACTACTCCCTTCATTTAACCATGACCTGAATGCAGTTGTTGCAAACAGTACAGATGAATGTGAATCAGCTCGTATCGAGCGTTTTCATTTTGGTTATTAAACTATTCTAAAAGTCTTATTGCGTGAGAAATAGAGACGCCCTATTTTGAACATGGGAGAGCCTACTTTAACCCTTTACCTCATATAGACGCTTTCTGACGCCTCTGCAGCAGACGGCTTTTTGAAAACATAGTGACAAAAGAAGAAATTACACAAAACGTGCAATTTCTCCTTTTGTCACAATGTTTTCCACTTTTAGTCATCTTTAGGTTATCCATTCAATTTACAGAGATTTTCTATGTTTTGACATAATATGTTCAAAGTCGTCTGCTGCAGAATTGCCGTATGAGGGAAAGGGGTTAAACAATTCGGCGCTGAAAACGTTTTAGGTATTATACACCGCTTTCAATACTAGTTGAGTTATATGACGACGCTTCCTGGGTAAATAACCATTATTGACTAATTATGTTAATGTAACCTGACACCGATTTACCAGTCGTTATGTTGTCCCTATAACCCTTGACTAAAGCGAGGAAGCCATTACTACCACATTTGAAAGTCTGAGGTGTTACCCGACCAGGGGTCGAACCCTGGAATCCCTCTCCCCCCGGGGCTCTATGATCTGTAATCTGAGGGAACAATTTTTTTTTTACATTTTCGACAGCAATGCAAACGGTATTAGCATCTCTTTTTATTTTTGACACTTCCTTGAATATCTTTTGAGTTGTATTTGCTAAGAAGTGACGGATGAGTAGCGAACAATGTAGACTAAAATGAGTCTGTATGAAAGTGTTAAGCTGATCTTAATCTATAGTGTTGGCAAAGGTTGATTTTCCCATTTCTACATACAACAAACCTGTAGCAGACCATTTTGATAACATGTTGCCAACATTATGGAAACTCTCTTTAAATGATAGTTTGTTTATTAAATAGAGTTGAAAACATTATGGCAAAGGATACATTGCTCGTTTTGAGCAGTATCTCCCTTTCTCTCTTTGTCACAATGTTTTCAGACGACGTTTACTGCTGTTGTGCACAAATTCATCTTCATGTGGGAAAGGGGTAATATAACAGTCCATGTGTAAGGATTCTTATAGCTTAATTAACTCTTTCGAACATGTATAAATGCGTTTGTAGATGTGAATAGGTAAAAGTCTTGTTTATCACGATAATCAATTTTAATTCAAAGCGGAATAAGGGTTAATCCTTTCCCACATACAACAAATCTGCAGCAGACGACATTGGAAACATTTCGGTAAAAATATGGAAAATTTCAATAATTGAAAGTATAATTATTAAAAAGAAATGAAAACATTGTGATAAAAGGAGAAATTGCTCATCATGAGCGATTCTCTTTTGCCACATTGTTTTCAAAAGTCATCTGCTGCAAATGCGTTAAAATGCGTCTGTAGGTGGGAGAGGGTTTTACCACTTTTACTTTTTGTAATAAATATTTCACAATTTAACTGGGAATTTAAAGAGTTGCAATTTGAGACCCGATGTAATATTGTAAAATATCAAATCGTGTACCATAAGACGGCCTGAGGGAGAAATATACATTTTATTGTTCAGTCATACTTTGTGAGCTTTTTGATAAAGAAAACAATTTTCTCCTTAACAAAGTCCCACATAGGGACACTCCCTGACGTCTTTTTAGCAGATGACTATTGAAAAAAAAACATGTAACAAAGGGAAACATTGCTGTGGAAGACGTTGTGCAGCGGCAGAGCGTCGGCCTCTCGAACCAAAGGTGACTCAAGGTTCGAATCTCGTGATGAGCGGGATCTGCCTTTGGGATTTTTCCACAGACAGGGTGCAAGTACTTGTCATGTATCCAGGAAGCAGACAGCTTACAAGTTGTGTGGCAATCGATGTAAAATAAATAAGTTTAAACTAAAGGGAGATCTTTCTCAAGACGAGCAAATTCTCCCCTTGCCACAATGTTTTCAACTCTATTCAATTATACATTCATTTTCACGGATTTTTTACATTCGCGCAAAGAAGTTTTGAAACCATTCGACAGCAGAATTCTCGTAAGTGGTAATTGGTTAAAATAACATAGACGCTAAGCATTTTAAACGAAATGATTCCTTTCCTTTGGTTGCTCTTTTCCAGGGGCTATAGTTTATATCTCATTAAAGTTACAATATTCCCGGTCGATCTATTTCACGTATTTTAAACCTTTTCCATTTACAATAATGGACATAGCTGACATAAATAAAAATTGGAGAACAATTATTGAATAAAGTTGAAAACGTTGTAGGAAAATGGAGAAATTGCTCCTTATGAAAACATTGTGGAATAAGTGGATTTGCTAATTATGAAATTTTTTCCACTTTTTCCACAATGTTTTTAAAAGTCGTCTAAAGGCATCAGAAAGTGTCTGTATGTTCGTAAGGGTCAGAAATAACAGACGTTACTCAAACGGTTTTGGATCATATTATGTAAATAACAAAAACATATATATATACTACTATATTTCACTGATGTTTTAAGTTAAATTTGAAAGACGAGACATCAAATAACCAAGTGATCGAAGGACCAAACATCCAATAACCAGGTGAGAAAAAGGACGTAACATCCAATAACGAAGTTAACGAAGGACAAACTACTCACTAACCAAGTGATCGTAGGACAAAACAGCCTAAACCAAGTGATCGTAGGACAAAACATCTAATAACTAAGTGATCGTATGACGTAACATCCAATAACAAAGTGATCGTAGGACAAAACATCCAGTAACCAAGTGATCGTAGGACAAAACAGCCTAAACCAAGTGATCGTAGGACAAAACATCTAATAACTAAGTGATCGTGGGACAAAACATCTAATAACTAAGTGATCGTAGGACAAAACATCCAATAACTAAGTGATCGTAGGACAAAACATCCAATAACTAAGTGATCGTAGGACAAAACATCTAATAACTAAGTGATCGCAGGACAAAACATCCAATAACCAAGTGATCGTAGGACAAAACATCCAGTAACCAAGTGATCGTAGGACAAAACATCTAATAACTAAGTGATCGTAGGACAAAACATCCAATAACCAAGTGATCGTAGGACAAAACATCCAATAACTAAGTGATCGTAGGACAAAAAAATCCAATAACCAAGTGATCGTAGGACAAAACATCTAATAACTAAGTGATCGCAGGACAAAACATCCAATAACCAAGTGATCGTAGGACAAAACATCCAGTAACCATGTGATCGTAGGACAAAACATCTAATAACCAAGTGGGTATAGGACGAAACATCTAATAACTAAGTGATCGTAGGACAAAACATCTAATAACCAATTGATCGTAGGACAAAACATATAATAACCAAGTGGGTATAGGACAAAACATCTAATAACCAAAGAATCGTAGGACAACACATCTAATAACCAATTGATCGTAGCACAAAACATCCAGTTACAAAGTGATCGTAGGACAAAACATCTAATAACCAAGTGATCGTAGGACAAAACATCCAGTAACCAAGTGATCGTAGGACAAAAATTCCAATAACCAAGTGGGTATAGGACAAAACATCTAATAACCAAGTGGGTATAGGACAAAACATCTAATAACCAAGTGGGTATAGGAAAAACATCAAGTGATTGTAGGATGAAACAGCCAATAACGAAGTGATTGTAGGACAGTACATCCAATAATCAAGAGGGTGTAGGACAAAACATCCAATAACCAACTGAGTGTAGAACAAAACATCCAATAACCAACTGAGTGTAGAACAAAACATCCAATAACCAACTGAGTGTAGAACAAAACATCCAATAACTAATTGATAGAAAGACCAAACATCCAATAACCAAGTGAATGTAGGATGAAACAGCCAATAACCAAGTAAACGGAAGACGAAGCATCCAATAACCAAGTGATCGAAGGACAACACATCCAAAAACTAAGTGATCGTAGAAAGAAATAGCCAATAACCAAGTGATTGTAGGACATAAAATCCAATAGCCAAATTATCGTAGGACGTATTGTACAATAATAAACTGAGTTGAGGACGAAACATCCAATAACAAAGTTATCGTAGGACGATTTTTCTAATAACCAAGTGAATGAAAGATGAAACACCCAATTACCAAGTGATTGTAGGACAAACCATCCAATAACCAAATGAACGAAGCACGAAACAGCCAAAAGCCAAGTGAAAGAAGCACGAAACATCAAACTACTAAGTGAACGAAGCATGAAACATCCAATTACAAAGTTATTGCAGGACGAAACAGCCAATAACCACGTGTTTGTAGGACGAAGCATTCAATAACAAATTGATCGAAGGATTAAATATGCAATAACCAAGTGAACGAAGGATGAATCATCTAATTACCAAGTGAACAAAGGACGGAATAGCCAAAAATCAAGTGAGTGTAGGACGAAACAGCCAATAATCACGTGATTGTAGGACGAAGCATCCGATAATCAAGTGATTGTAGGACAGTACATCCAATAATCAAGTAGGTGTAGGACAAAACGTCCAATAACCAAGTGAGTGTAGAACAAAACATCCAATAACTAAGTGAGTGTAGAACAAAACAGCCAACAACCAAGTGAGTGAAGACCAAAACGTTCAATAACCAAGTAAGTGTAAAACAAAACATCCAATAACCAAGTGAGTGTATAACAAAACAGCCAATAACCAAGTGAGTGTAGAACAAAACATCCAATAACTAAGTGAGTGTAGAACAAAACAGCCAATAACCACGTGATTGAAGAACAAAACATCCTATAACCAAGTGAGTGTAGAACAAAACATCCAATAACTAAGTGAGTGTAGAACAAAATAGCCAATAACCAAGTGAGTGTAGAACAAAACAGCCAACAACCAAGTGAACGAAAGACGAAACATCCAATAACCATGTGACCAAAGGACAACACATTTAAAAACTAAGTGATCGTAGAAAGTAATAGCCCAATAACCAAGTGATTGTAAGACATAACATCCAATAACTAAGTTATCGTAGGACGAATAATACAATAACCAAGTGAGTTTAGGACGAAACAACAAATAACCAAGTGAACGAAGGATGAAACATCCAATAACAAAGTTTTTTTAGGACGAAACAGCCAATAACCACGTGTTTGTTGAACGAAGTATTCAATAATAAATTGATCGAAGGATTAAACATCCAATAACCAAGTGAACGAAGCACGAAACATCTAATATCCAAGTGAACGAAGCACACAACAGCCAATAACCAAGTGAACGAAGCACGAAACATCCAATAACCAAGTGAACAAAGCAAGAAACATCCAATAACGAAGTGAACGAAGCACAAAACAGCCAATAACCAAGTGAACGAAGCACGAAACATTCAATAACCAAGTGAACGAAGCACGAAACATCCAATAACCAAGTGAACGAAGCACAAAACAGCCAATAACCAAGTGCACAAAGCACGAAACAGCCAATAACCAAGTGAACGAAGCACGAAACATCCAATATCCAAGTGCTCGAAGGACGAAACATCCAATAACGAAGTGAACGAAGCACGAAACATTCAATAACCAAGTGAACGAAACATTCAATATCCAAGTGAACGAAACATCCAATAACGAAGTGAACGAAGCACAAAACAGCCAATAACCAAGTGAACGAAGCACGAACCATTCAATAACCAAGTGAACGAAGCACGAAACAGTCAATATCCAAGTGAACGAAGCACAAAACAGCCAATATCCAAGTGAACAAAGCACAAAACAGCCAATAACCAAGTGAACGAAACACGAAATATCCAATACAAAAGTGAACGAAGCGCAAAACAGCCAATAACCAAGTGAACGAAGCACAACATATTCAATAACCAAGTGAAGGAAGCACGAAACATTTAATAACCAAGTGAACGAAGCAAGAAACATTCAATAACCAAGTGAACGAAGCACAAAACAGCCAATAACCAAGTGAACGAAGCACGAAACATCCAATAACCAAGTGAACGAAGCACAAAACAGCCAATAACCAAGAGAACGAAGCACGAAACATTGAAAAACCAAGTGAACGAATGACGAAACATTCAATAACCAATTGAACGAAGCACGAAACAGCCAATAACCAAGTGAACGAAGCACGAACCATTCAATAACCAAGTGAACGAAGCACGAAACAGTCAATATCCAAGTGAACGAAGCACAAAACAGCCAATATCCAAGTGAACGAAGCACAAAACAGCCAATAACCAAGTGAACGAAACACGAAATATCCAATACAAAAGTGAACGAAGCGCAAAACAGCCAATAACCAAGTGAACGAAGCACAAAATATTCAATAACCAAGTGAAGGAAGCACGAAACATTTAATAACCAAGTGAACGAAGCAAGAAACATTCAATAACCAAGTGAACGAAGCACAAAACAGCCAATAACCAAGTGAACGAAGCACGAAACATCCAATAACCAAGTGAACGAAGCACAAAACAGCCAATAACCAAGTGAAAGATAGCACGAACATCCAATAACCAAGTGAACGAAGCACCAAACATTCAATAACGAAGTGAACGAAGCAAAAAACAGCCAATAACCAAGTGAACGAAGCACGAAACATTCAATAACCAAGTGAACGTAGAACGAAACATTCAATAATTAAATGATGAACGGTGAAACATCCTCAAACCATATACATTTAGGTATATTTGCCATATATGCGAACGGTGAAGATTTTGGTTAGACTGTACGGATGCCCATTCTCACCGGAGTGTTCATTACACGCAGGTACAAAAAAATGACACCACATCTACAGGCACTGAGCATGTTTAATTTATATCAACGATAATTTTTTTTGATTGATTGATTGATTTATTGGAGATAAACGCCTTTTTCTACACTGTATCAGTACACCATCCTATGTATTTCTTGGTTTTCTCACACCAGGAATCCACACAACAATCTTTCCAAGCAACTGTCTGCTTTTCCACATAGATTGCTGTTACATGTAGCCAAATTGTGGAAGAAGATTGACGCTTGTCGCATTGACTATCGTCATATGTCAGACAGAATGTTGGCCGAGTGGTGGTTCGAACGCACAAACCCTGGATTGACAGCCCGCGTCGCTACCGGCTAACATTCCTCGGCTCGGCTTATGTTTTTGAATGTACGAGGAAAAGGGTTTGAAGAATACGTGGGAGGATACAATGAAGCTTGGAAACGGCATCACAATATAACATGACATGTATTCAACACCACACACTCTAGGCAATCACACAGAAAAATTAAAACAATTGTTATTTTGCATAATTGTCATAACGCTGGGCGAGATAACGTCCAACGAAAACATGAGGTCACGCGGTCACGGATATTTGTATAGAGAAATCATTTGTATCGAAGACCTTTCAAAAAAAGATGACTTTATTTCTAGTAGATAACAAAACGTCATTTTTTCTCAAAGTTTTGAAGTCTATATTAACATCTGTCTACACGTCTAGAAAAATAGAAACAGGATATTAACCACTCCCTAGCGGTGAAGGAAACTATTAAGAAACCTGTTGGTGCGAATCGAATTGGAAACGAATGCAATTGATTTTGCGCATTTACGCTTATAAATATAAGATTAGATTTCTTACTTGACGTTAATTTGATGTACAGATACAAAGTGTAAATTGGCAGAATTCCTGGGAGGATCAGATTTCCTATTGCATTTCATGTTTAATTTTAAACCTTTCCCACATGCTTATGCCCTTTGACGCATCTCAGCGGCAGCAGAATACGTTTGAAAACATTTCGGCTCATGAGGACATTCTCTTACTGCAACAACGTTTTCATCTCAATTTGATAATAATTATTATTACGATTATAAGTTTCAATAATTTGTCTGGATGTTTTTCAAAGTTCGCTGTTGCAGATTTGTTGTGTTCGGGAAAGGATTAATACTGTATTTCACTTCAGGTGGAATATCAAAATACTTTTCTTTTTTGCCTAAATCTTGTCTCTTTTTTTCAGTTTCGGCGTCGAACTCGTGAATGCCGTCAAAAACCGTCTAAAGCCGAGCCCCAATAGCTCAGTTGCTTCCGACGCGGGCTGTCAATCCAGGGCTCTTTAGTTCGTACCTCAGCTCGGCCAAAATGCTTTCCGACGTTTGACAAAAGTCAATGCGACAGACGTCATTAGTCTTCCAGCAATGGGCTAACAGTAAAAACATTATATGAGCCGTCTCGCGAGAAAACCAACAATGTGGTATCTGCGTAAAGTGTCAACCCAGGTCAGCATAAGCATGCCGCGCAGGCTAATCCAGCCATACACTTTTAGCCTCCTATGGATTTTCTGTTTCAGGAATCACTACTCTTTACATCTTTTGCCCTGAGGCGGAAAGTGTCGGCCGGATCAGTCTGCGTGGACAGCGCAGGCTGATCTGGTCGAAACATTGCGCAGATGCCATTATGTTGGTTTTCTCGCGAGACGGCTCATATAGAAAAAAAGTCGTTTTCTTGGAAATACTTTTAAGTGGACTAATAGTGTCGGAATGCCATGAAACACATGGATAGGTGCACTGGTTGGGATTAAATGACATTGACATATTGTAAACGGCGTTAAACCCCAATCAAGTTGACTAAGAGTGACAAAAACTGAAAGTCTTTAAAATGTACTCGCATTCTTCACAAGCTGATCAGTGATAAACCCTTCCCCACGTACTACAATTCTACAGCAGAGTAACGCATGGGCATACACAAGATCATCAGAGTAACGCAGGTGCATACACATGATCATCAGAGTAACGCAGGTGCTTATTATAATTATACTTCATTTTATTGAGAGTGTCCATAATAAGTACGAGTATGTCCCTTATTATTATTTGTTTCCAAAGTCGTCTGCTGTAGAATTGTAGTACGTGGGAAAGGGTTTATCACTGATCACTGATGATCTTGTGTAAGCACCTGCGTTACTAGGATGATCTTGTGTATGCACCTGCGTTACTCTGATGATCTTGTGTAAGCACCTGCATTACTCAGATGATCATGTGTATGCACCTGCGTTACTCGGATGATCCTGTGTATACGCCCTTTCTCACTAGAGTATTCACGGTCCGCCAATACGTTAAACAACAGTTGCTGCAAGATGCAGTAGTTCGATGTTAGCACGGGATTTTATGGCTAAAGAAAAACTGTTTGGTTCGAAAAACACGAAACTCGCTTTTAAATATATGATATAAATATATGATAACAATAGTTTTTTAGTTAAATACGTAAAACGAAAAAACAAAAATACCTTTCCCAACGTGTTGACCTCGATCTCCCAGAGGGAGAAATGTAACGGGAACGGGTATAAATATCACTTTTACAGCCTTGCTTTGGAAGCCGGCTTTTATAGCGACGTTGGTAGAGTGGTTGACATTTTCCTTAAATTAAGCAACGTTCATCGTGATTAGTGCCTGGATGGGTGACACGCGATGGCTTAACGCCGGTATACGTTAAATTATGATTTTAATTTACATTTTAATCATAAAAAAAATACTCGCATACAAACTCGAACGAGAACCAGTCTAGTGACGAACTACAACGGAAATATCCGTGAGCAGACGATAAAATCCGGCGCATGCGCGATCAAGACGATTAACATGGCGCATGCGCAAGACCATTGCACCAGTGAACTGTTTTTTCACAACCAAAATATGCACTAGTGCTGAGGCTACCGCGCAATAAACATTAATGCATGTTCTGGCAATCATCTGAAAGTGGCGCTCCACTTATTTTTTACTCGAACGTAGCTTTAACCCTTTCCCTCATATAGACGCTTCCTGACGCCTCAGCAGCAGCCGGCTTTTTGAAAACATAGTTTAAGAAGAAATTGCTAAAAACGAGCAATTACTCCTTTTGCCACAATAATTTCCACTTTTAGTCATAGGTTATCCATTCAATTATAGAGATTTTTTAACTTTTGACAAAATATGTTCAAAGTCGTCTGCTGCAGAATTGTTGTATGAGGGAAAGGGTTAAAGTGCTCTGCAGCAGACGGCTTTTTGAAAACATAGTGACAAAAGAAGAAATTGCACAAAACGTGCAATTTCTCCTTTTGCCACAATGTTTTCCATTTTTTGTCATACGTTATCCATTCAATTATGGAGATTTTCTATTTAAATGATGACTCTGGTGGTGGGATAAATTATGCCGGTATAACCGGTAAATTACCCAGGAAACGCCGTGATATGACTGATATAATGCTGAAAGCGGCGTGAAACAAATCAAACACATAAACACACTTACAATGATTGCAAATCGGAGAGGCCAAAAGACCCCCACATTTGTAGACGTGGCTCATATATCACGTACTCGCAAATCAATGTCGGATTTAAGGTGAATTAATGATTTACTGTATAATGAAAGAACCCATAGTAAAGCATTTTTTGGTTATATAAGATAAGTATAATTGATATAGACAAATGAACAGTATCTGAATATTTTGGGTGTTAATGACTCCCCGATTTGGCATCATGTGAAGTTACATGAACCTACAAGTATACTGGCTGCCCTTCTAGTTCTTTAATCAGAATAATGCATTAATGTCTTTTTTAACTCACATACGGACAGGGAAGACTCTGA
The DNA here is from genome assembly GCA_031761405.1 of Serripes groenlandicus. Taxonomy (NCBI): domain Eukaryota; kingdom Metazoa; phylum Mollusca; class Bivalvia; order Cardiida; family Cardiidae; genus Serripes; species Serripes groenlandicus. Next base: position 28,381,541 of record JASEVX010000003.1, read on the forward strand.
TGAGACTGTGCGTATGCCTAGGCTCCTCCGATTCTTCCCTGTACGCAAATGTAATATGGCTCCAAATCGCAAGACACGGTTCATGTAATTCAGTTGATCAACATCCGAATTCCAAAGATCATTAAATGTTAGCGACCTGAGATTCGGTCACGTGTTTTGGAATATGTACAAATGGGTGTATCATGTTGCCAAATGGAGGTCTGGTGGACAAATGTACAAGGTTCCTGTAGAGTGTAATGTATCCCCTGATGGGTTTTCACAATAAAGTTGATTGCTGGGTGTAATAACCGCCTCTGTGGTTGTGTTGTAGACTGTGGGCCTCGGTTGTAGTAGGTTGTGTGTTAGGTTCTCGGCCGGTCAAGCCAAAGGCTTTAACAAACGTAGTAATGATTTTCCATCTATGGCGCTTAGGTTTGTGAGATTAGATTTACGGTGAGTCGTTGCTGTCAGGATAAATTGACTGTTAGTACTGTCATCTTACCCAGGATACGCCGTGATATTACTATCTTTTTTTAAAAAGTACACAATACAAACAAAAAGATACATATCGAGGGCTTGGTGTGAAATGGTTGTAACTAAAATTTGTATTGTTTTACCAACATTAAGTAAATCACCTCATCATAAAGTCTTACGTTAAATCATTTTTCTTGGTAAACAATGGTAATTTAGGTGCCATTGCTCGTTCTGAGCAATGGCACCTACATTTGCATTGTTTACAAAGGGGTCAAAATTGCCCCTAAACCAGGGTTTTCAAAATAGGTGTTTAGTTACAACCCTTTCACACCAAGCTCTCGATATGTAAAGAGGTTATAACATATGTCCTACTGAGAGTGGTGGAAAGCGAAATCGCCTTTATATAAGTGATAGGATGAGGTTATTGTGTCGCGTATGGCTCATTATGTTGATAGTAATTAATATTCATAGGATATTAAATCTTATAGAATACTTTCATATTTTTAAAAATAGGAAAACCGCTTGTTCGATTTTTTGGTAGAATTTCATAGCAAGGCTACCATAGTCAGAGTGAGATTTTGAAGTCACGCGGTGTAAATGAGTGAGGACACTAACATCAGTAGGCCAACAAATGGTGCAAACAATTCTGACTAATTACGAATCTAAACATAAGCAAAAGTCAAATAAGTAAACAATAATCCACTTATTCTAGGTAACCTAATACAATTATAAGTATCTGAATGTGTAAATATCATTTGAAAACATGACAAAATGAGAAATTGCTCATAAAGAAAAATATCTCATTTTGCCAGAATGTTTCTATTCGAGGCGGCATCAGAAAAGGGGGAATTTTTTTTTTTTAAAACTCCATTTTTATGAAAGTGCTTGTCTGCAGTGACCTTTTTCATAATTGTTTAAGATACATTGATTGGTTGAAAGACAAAGGTGGCATCAGAAAAGTGGTACATGGAACTTTTAGCTTCAAATGAAATCCTATCCTAATCCACTTGGCAAATTTCAACAAAATGCACAGGAATGTTCATTTGGTGGTCCTCTTTCAAATGTATTCAAAGTTATACATTTTAATCACAACTTGTGTTGCTTCTGCAGCTGGAAGGGAGTAAAATGTCTAAACTGTAAAATTCTTCTTCTCTGAATGTGCTTGTCAGATTCCAAAATTATTAAGGGAAATGTTCCTTGAGTGACCCTCTGCAAGATTTGCTAAATCGTATTGAATGGTTAAAAAACATGGCAACCAGACGGCATCAGAAATGGGGCAAAATGACAACACTTAATAGTTCCATTTCTATTCAAGTCTTCTTAATTTGTTAAAGCCATATTGATTGGTTTGATAAGATAGCTGCCACGCTTCATCAGAATAGGGGTTAAATGAACTTTTAACTTTAAACAAAACCTCCTCCAAACCATTGGACTGATATCAACTAAACTTCACTTTACTTTAGTGTTCCTCTTACAAACTGTTTAAAGATATAATATCATAATAAATGTCCTTTATTTACAAGTTTCATTTACAGTGTCCACATCTAACAGTTTCATTCACGCGCTTGATTAAATCTTTGGAGCCCCGGTAGCTCAGTCGGTAGCGACATGGGCTGTCAATCCAGGGGATGTGAGTTCGAATCCCAGCTCGGCCAACATTCTTTCCGACGTTTGACAAAAGTCATTGTGACCTGCGTCATTCGTCTTTCACCAATGGGCTGTTTAACAGTATATATGGAAAAGCAGCCAGTTGCTTGAAAAGAATGTTGTGTGGTGTACTGGTATGAGAAAACCAGGAAACGCATGAGTATGTGAACTGGTCGCTGTGAAATGACTGAAAGATTGTTGAAAGTGGCGTTAAACCCCAAAAGATAAAAAAAATGATTAAATTGTCTCCGATATTAGCAGTTACACATATGCTAATTAGCTATCACTCAGGTGATCGATTCAGGGCAACGCTTGCCCTCTGTTTTGGAGATGCAAAACTACTTTGTACATGCTATATTACATTGTATTTGGTTTAGGCGTTTTAATATTAATTCGTTCATTTTTATACAAATTTTCTGTCAAAATAGAAGCTTGCAATCAATTTCGTTGCATACCCTGAATGCATCTGCTGGTTCAGTACTGTCAATAAATTGGAAGATATCATTATAAAAGGTACAATGTGGACCGAATGATATATTTGGAGTTGGGGTCAATTGATTTTACCAAGACCAGCAAGAATTTATGATCCTTGAACAAATTCATTCTGGCCTGACTTGTCTGTCATGGTGGGGATTTTTTTCTCATTCTCCCTCCGTACTTTCAGTACTTTGATTTCAACAGTATTTCAGTTATATCACGGCACTTCCTTGGTAATTGGGACAATACATCCTATAAGGATTTTTCATTCTTGAGAACAGTAAAGGACCTGACTAAATTGTGTAGCCTTAATTTTTCCCGTTTATAAATAATCTGCAGACGAATTTGAAATATATTGGTAAACATATTAAAAGTCTATGAAAATATAAGTAAAAACATTCAATTGAGTTGAAGCATTATGGTTAGATAAGAAATTGATCGTTATAAAGAATTCCTCCTTCTGTCACAGTGTCTACTGAAGATGTTTAAAAACTACATCTGCGTGTTAAATAGGGTTAACGTAATGTGCCTCGGTCGTAATAAAATCCCCAGAAGATGGCAGAATAATTCTGTATCAAATTGGTAATAAACCTTACTGGATAGCTTACACTGAATGAAGTTCTCATTCTTAATAGAGCCTGTCGTGAGAAATTGTATACGCCTGCATTTCTATACAGAGAAGGTTTCGAGCAGGCTGTTCATCCACTGCGTCGCATCAGCATCTTCACACGTTGACTGAATCTTCTGAAAAGCTTCTGTAAGTAATATATGAACACTGTATATCTTGATCAGACTAAGCAGATGCACCAGCTGATCTGGTCTACATTGTTCACAAATAGGGAATTTGTAACTTTTCCCATGGACAGACTCAATTAGAGTGCACGTGGTCCACATATGGAATTATGACCTTTCTCTACAGGCATTTGGGTCGTGTCCTCAATGGAAAGCTTATTAAAAAGGCAAGGTTGACGCTGAAGAGAACAGGCCCATTGCATTGTTATATTGATAACATTATAAATGACATAAATGCTATTATATGATTTGGAAATTTACATTTGGCATTTACAATTAAAATGCCAATTTCCACTCTTATTTGGAGATCTGTATTTGGCATTTACAACTAAAATGCCAATTTTCAGTCTTATTTTGAAAACTGTATTTGGCATTTATAATTAAAACGCCCATTTCCACTTTTATTTTGAAATCTGTATTTGGCATTTACAATTAAATTGCCAATTTTCACTCTTACTTTGAAATCTGCATTTGGCATTTACAATTAAAATGCCAATTTCCACTCTTATTTTGAAATCTGTATTTGGCATTTACAATTAAAATGCCCGTATCCACTCTTATTTGGATATTTACAATTGGCATTTACAATTAAAATGAAAATTTTCATTCAACTTATCCGTGTGTTTTTCATTTATGTCACACTAGTTCTACCGCTCCAGGGTTCTGTATTATTGTCCTAGATTCTAAACAAAACACAAATATCAATTCCGCTGTTACATCAACAGGTTTTGAAAACACTTCAGGTCCTCTTGCACGTCTCTAAAGTCTAAAAATGTATCCGTCTATCATTTTTGGCTTCTCATTTCTATACATTAACCCTTGAGAGTATTATTCCCAAAACCGTCAAAGTCTCTATAAATGAAACAAAAATGTGAAATATAAATAAATACGGAGCCTTTTTTCAAAAGTTGTCATTGCAGAGGCGGCGGAAAGGGAATATTTTCGGGAGATGGTTAAGCGCAATTGTCAAGTTATAAGACAGATACAGTCTTTGGTAAATGTATGACCCGAATGGGGATCGAACCCCCGTCTCCCACACGAAAGGCGGATGTTCTAACTACTAGATGACTGTAGAGACTGTACGGGTATTGGGGGTAAGACAGCGTTTAACGGCCTTAGCCGTCGGTTATAAATGGTTGAAATAAATCGTCGAATAAATGCCAACAAACGTTATAATATAACGAGGGCTTCATATGATTTCCTCAATAACAGACAGGGATACAAAGAGCAACAGTTTGTGGTCGTTTTGTTTATACTGTCAACTCCTTTCAGTGAATTTCCCATTATTGGTCAGAATCTTTCTTCGACATTAGGATTAAGGAAATTGATACTGTACCATAGCTTACCCTGTTGTGTTTGTTTTGTCCAATTATATGTAATTATGACATTGTTCACTCATTTCAGTTTATTTCCCACTCTTGACCAGAATTCCCCTGCGTTATTACTTACACCTCTGCACCTATACCATCATTCGGGTGATCGATTAAGGGCCTTCTTGTCCCTCTTGTTGCTGTGTTCAATAACATGTTACAGTGTCTACTCCTGTCAGTTTCTTTCCCACTCTTGGCTAGATTTCCCCTATATTAGCACTGACATGTTTGTCACTATACCATCACTCAGGTGATCGAGTAAGTGCCATATTGGTCCCTCTTGTTTACCGCTTATTCTAATAAGTCATATATGTTCATCGTTTATAAAACAACAGGCTGTAAATTGTATAGTGTTGTTATATTAATTGAACTCATTACAACATTTATATATGGAAGTGCATACTGTTCGAATCGTTTATGTTGCACGTGTTTAACGAGTCTATGTCACGATATTATTTTTATCGCGGTTTTACGACGCTTTCAACATTATTTCAGTTATATCACGGCGACAGTTCACTTATTCATGATCCCTGGGTAAACAAACCAGTACTAGGCTAGAAAATGTGCCCTGCCCAAAGGCACTCTACCATGACCGTCGTGCCGCGAATGGGGATCGAACCCGGGACACCCGGTTTCAAATCCACGACGCTAACCACTCAACCACAGCGAATTCCTATGTTACGAAATTGAATTTATATTTGTTTTGTAACAACTTTGTACTTAGTTCTTAGTACTTAGTAAGTTCAAGTTTGAAATATATATATATCAATGTATATATGAGCCGTTCCACGGGGAATCCAACATTATGACCTCTGCGTAATGTATCGACCCAGATCTTGAGCAGTCCGCGCAGACTAATCCGAACCGACACATTCCGTCTCAGGGGAATAGAGGTATAGAGTAATGATTCCTGAAACAGAAAATCCACAGGAGTCGAAAAGTATCCGTCCGGGTTAGGCTGCGCGGCAAGCTTAGGCTCATCCGGGTCGATACTTTACGCAGAGTCCACAATGTTTGTCTTCTCGTGGAACGGCTCATATCTTATCAAAAAGTTTCCATCTCTCTCTGTAGTAATATACAATTAGGCTCAGTTCGGCAGATTCCAAGATATGTAGGCCGAGCAACACTAAAATACCTCAAGGGAAATTAGACAATCTACTCTATGGTGCGTTATCAAATTAGTGTCATTTAAGAAATCTGAATTAAAATTTATACCCAATGATGTGACAGAAAATCTGTTGAACATGTTGTCACAGAATTTGTAAGTTTCATGATTTTCGAAAAAAAATTGAGGCTTAAAATCCTTTACCGTGACAACACTTCCGCCTCGGTGTTGAAGTTGAACAGCGTCCGCCTCGGGTGCGGAAGGTCATGGGTCTCGAGTCCCAGTAATAATGGCTTTCCTTCCTTGACGCTCAGGATTGTTGGGTTAGTATTACGATTTACTCGCTGGTTCACGTTAAACGGACACGTAGAACGAGTGACACAACCAGGAAACGCCGTGATCTCACAGAAAACATATTGAAAGCGGTGTTAAATACCATACACAATTTTACGACACAGAACCTGACATTTGATAGGCTGGTAACCAATCAGTGGCTCCCATCACAGTTCAATGAATGTTGTTGGTTGGGATTTAAAGCCGTTTTCAACGTTGTTTTAACCATATCACTTGGTCCAGTTCACCTACTCATGTGTGTTCCGTGCTCTTACATACAAGTACACAATATGCTAACCAAACAACTGTCTGCTTTTTCCACATATTATGTTTGCCCATTTGAAGGAAAACGAGCAGGCAATTGCTATTCCAAGATGGTCTTTAGCACAGGTCCTATGTATATTCAGAACTTGGTGCTCACTGTTTACAAAAGGCAACTGGTACCTTTTCTTACGGAGACGGGCTCAAATACAATATGGAACTTGATTATCATTGCGGTCAGTTAACCTATCTATGTGATTCATGGCTTTTTCACACCAGTACTTCACATCAGTCTTTCTAAACAGAAGCTGTCCTATTTTTCACTTAGGCTGTTAGCCCACTTGTGGTAGACGAATTACGCTGTCCGATTGACGTTTGTTTAACGTCTGAAAGAATGTTAGCCGAGCTAGGGTTCGAACTCACAGACCCTGGATTGACAGACCCGCGTCAATACAGAGTGATCTAGCGGTTGCTCGGCTTTGATTGGTTTTTTTGCTTGGTGACTCCAATTAGCCAGCATTTACTGTAATGAGTATTTACTTTTAATATAATACTAAAACGTTTTATTTGTAAAAGGAAATGTGTCCAATCACAATATCAGTTAGTTCCAAATACAACTAAATAAGCCATATTACAATTAATAGTTACTTCAGTATGACCATTATGTATTCGTATGTACTAACATAATGCGGTAGATATATGTCAAGGGACTTACTTTGAATGACGGTTGTTAGCAAAAGTAGGCCAGGCAAAGGGAGATTATTGAGTCGTGTCTAGCGATGTGGGGGTCTTTATGATTTTCGGCATTGACATCATGTAAACTTATATTGACAAAAAAACTAGTATGGTTACACTTCCAGGTTTTTCCCAAGAAAACTGACCACCGTTTTGATATAGTTTACATAGCTTCGGACAGTGAAGACTCTGGTGAAACTGTGCAGATGCACAGGGTCACCCGATCTTTCACTGTACGCAGATGCGTTAAGTCCCCAAATCGCTCGAAGCGGCTTAATTATCGGCAAGTGACAGTAATGGCAGTCTGACAGTCTGATAGCTTTGACGATCCGTTTTAGCAGAGTCAGTCGATAAGCAAAATTACAAGAAAAGTCGCAAAAATGACTTTGAAAACATATTGGACAAAATGTGAAAAATCTCCATAGATGAAAGAGATTAATTAATCTAATTATTTTGAGCCATATCTCATTTTGCCAAAATGTTTTCAAGAGTAATACGTTGCAGAGGCGCTGTATGTGGGTAATCGTCAAAGTGTAATGTTGAAGCGAACGACAAACATAAATTAACCAGTGCAGATTCCTACCAGAGCCGAGCATTTGTTTTATCATTTGTAGATATGATTGCGCACGAGAGTTGCTTGATTGAATGGTGCTTTACGCAACTTCAATCCGCTTTTGTGATAGTTATATCACGGCGTGTACTCGATATCTTACTAGTGCTATAGGTCAATTTATAGTTATATCACGGCGTGTACTCGATATCTTACTAGTGCTATAGGTCAATTTATAGTTATATCACGGCGTGTACTCGATATCTTACTAGTGCTATAGGTCAATTTATAGTTATATCACGGCGTGTACTCGATATCTTACTAGTGCTATAGGTCAATTTATAGTTATATCACGGCGTGTACTCGATATCTTACTAGTGCTATAGGTCAATTTATAGTTATATCACGGCGTGTACTCGATATCTTACTAGTGCTATAGGTCGATTTATAGTTATATCACGGCGTGTACTCGATATCTTACTAGTGCTATAGGTCAATTTATAGTTATATCACGGCGTGTACTCGATATCTTACTAGTGCTATAGGTCAATTTATAGTTATATCACGGCGTGTACTCGATATCTTACTAGTGCTATAGGTCAATTTATAGTTATATCACGGCGTGTACTCGATATCTTACTAGTGCTATAGGTCAATTTATAGTTATATCACGGCGTGTACTCGATATCTTACTAGTGCTATAGGTCAATTTATAGTTATATCACGGCGTGTACTCGATATCTTACTAGTGCTATAGGTCAATTTATAGTTATATCACGGCGTGTACTCGATATCTTACTAGTGCTATAGGTCAATTTATAGTTATATCACGGCGTGTACTCGATATCTTACTAGTGCTATAGGTCAATTTATAGTTATATCACGGCGTGTACTCGATATCTTACTAGTGCTATAGGTCAATTTATAGTTATATCACGGCGTGTACTCGATATCTTACTAGTGCTATAGGTCAATTTATAGTTATATCACGGCGTGTACTCGATATCTTACTAGTGCTATAGGTCAATTTATAGTTATATCACGGCGTGTACTCGATATCTTACTAGTGCTATAGGTCAATTTATAGTTATATCACGGCGTGTACTCGATATCTTACTAGTGCTATAGGTCAATTTATAGTTATATCACGGCGTGTACTCGATATCTTACTAGTGCTATAGGTCAATTTATAGTTATATCACGGCGTGTACTCGATATCTTACTAGTGCTATAGGTCAATTTATAGTTATATCACGGCGTGTACTCGATATCTTACTAGTGCTATAGGTCAATTTATAGTTATATCACGGCGTGTACTCGATATCTTACTAGTGCTATACGTCAATTTATAGTTATATCACGGCGTGTACTCGATATCTTACTAGTGCTATAGGTCAATTTATAGTGACACCAGGGAGTTTGTCGTAATATATTCCACAAACCCTGAGTGCCAAAACAGAGAAAGCCATTATCACCAATTTTAAAGTATTTCATATGACCTGGTCAGGGTTCGAGTAAACGATTTCCCGCACACGAGGCAGACGTTTTACCACTACAACACCGAGACGGTTGCGTACAAAGAAGTAGAAATGTAATTCCCCAGCGCCTATATTACTGAGCCGAATATGGCAATTTAGGGTCTTAATGCAGACTTCCAGGGTACTTACAAGACTATTTTTTTTTCTAAATCAGACTGTTTGTAAGCATAGGCTGATCTGAGACTTCGCTGATCGCAAACACTCGAGTGTCTTTTTTTCATTTGACGTATTTCACAAATTTGGACTTCAAGTCTTTCACAGACGTTTTGCTCTTTTTCCCTTCTTCTGGAATTAGGTACGACTTATTAGCCGTTGAATATCGCCGTCGACGCTGCCTAATTCCCCGATAATTAAATATAATATTGCAATGCTATCGACCTGTATTCGGTGAGTGTACAGACCGCTCTAACGGTGGTCAGTTCAACGGTCATTCCAATGAGTAAGCAATTTGACAGCATGGTGACACGTAAAGAGGTTCCTCTATGCGACCAGACCGAGCCCCGGTTGTTCCGTCAGAAGTGACGCCGTCTGTCAATCCACGGGTTGTGAGTTTGAACCCCAACTCGATAAACAATCAATACCGACGTTTGACCAAAAATTAATGCGACTATTGTGTATATCAGAAAGCAGCCAGTTGTTAGTAAAATAGTGCTGTTTGGAGTACTTGTGTGAGAAAGCAAGACAATGCATGTGTAGGTAAACTGGTCACCGTGATACGACCTATTTCCGTTTTGGAAACGGGGTTAAACAACAATTAATCAATCAAGCACTATGCGATCAGAGAGGTGCTGTCGCATTCTCTTCGGAGTCGTAACTTCCCACAGCGATACGTTATAGATGAATGATTCAAGTAAAAGAAGAGAGGGACTACATCGTATATTTAGACCCGTCTATGGACACTCACAGTCTCTCCGGTATTGCCACCCGTAGCCTATCAATAACGCTGTCCTTAACGTACTACCTGATAACCCTTTCCCACACACAACAAATCTTTAGCAGACGACATTGAAAACATTTACTCAAAAACGGAAACTCTCTACACTTTATTGATAAACGTTGAAAACATTGTGGCAAATTTGGTTTCTCATTTTGATTAATTTTCAATTTTTGCCACAACGTTTTCAAAAGTCGTCTGCTGCAGAGAGTGTCTGTGTGTAGAAAAGGTAGTAAACTGGTGTCAGCGACCTGTTTCTACATATTTCGCACCGGTATCATTGAAATGGAGTGGTTCTAGTTAAACTAATTGTATCTCCATTGTGTGGTTAAAATTATTTCAACCGTCTCCAAAGACTTTTCTAACATGGTAGTGGTGGCTTCCTTCCTTGAAGCTCAGGGGATAGATGGACCTGTGTCAGGATAACACAATACCGCTAGTACTTGTAATTAAACCAGGAAACGCCGTGATATTACTTGATGGACATTTTGCGGCATTCTATGTTATTTCCTTTCACTCGTTGGTACATTGTTATATAGAGGGAAAACAAGTTCGTTACAACGAAATGTATGACCCCATTTGGCGTATGTTCTGAAACTTTATAACAAACACCCTAACATTGACTACATATATGTGTGATTGTTATTACTCCTTGTCAACCCAAATGGGCCAAGTCGTTGTTTCGAGGTCGAAAGCTTGACATTAAGAAATTTGTTGTATAACCTTTTATTGATGAATCGTTTGTTTCACCCATGGATGGACATTTTAAACGACAGTTTGTGCATCATGCACCAAAAGATGACATATAGAAATGTGTTGTGTTTATTGAGACTAAAACTATAACGTCGTAACGCATTTTAACCACCGTACGGAAAAGCTAATTGGTGTGAAAACGGTTGTTTTGCGTATATATTAAAAGAAAGATGCTAGAGTGTGTATACACCACACTGCCTCGCCAGTGTGCATTATCATCCACCACATGAACTATAATCAAAGGTGGAGACTAACGCCGTTTTGAACTACTTTTCAGTTATATCGTTGCGGTCAGCTCAACTGACCATGTGTTTCCTGGCACCAGTTTATAACGCGACCCTTTTCCAAGATAAATGGCAACCTTCCTACATAGACTTTATTTAGCTAGCGGACAAATTTCGACACTCACTGCTCGGAAATATTACGAGACGATTGTTTGGAATGACGCGACCACTCCGATAAGAAAATAAATGAAAAGGGAGTTGACAATCAAGTCTTTAATAAAGTATACAGCGTGGACCTAGTTATACTTATTTACCGGCACAGCAAAATACCATAATACATACTTTCCTAACCAAAATTGTGAATATGCGTCTCGATTTCTCTTCTACTTCTTTTTCTTCTTTTTCTCTTTTTTCTTCGTAATTTAGTTGTTCTCCTTTTTGTTACTTCTTCTTCTCTATATTCTTCTTATTCTTTTTCTTCCTCTTCTTCTCCTGTTGTTTCCTTTTCATCTTCGGTTGTTTCTTTTCGTTCTTCTTCTTCTCGTTCTTCTGTTTCTACGATAGTGATCGGCGATAATGACGAAAATATTGAACCATTGGAACGTAGCAAGCATAAATGCCATACAGAATACATAGTGACCTTCTTTTCGTGAAATAAGTGAAATATTGTTGAAAGCAGCGACAAATGCTATACAAACTATTCGTTGAGGTGCAAAGTGAAAATGTTAATGTACCTTATACTTATGTTGTTAGAGTAATGATGCTAGAAAACAACGTTCCCACTCAATGTTTGAAATAGAAACGTCATTAAAATATCATCAATAAACCAATGAAATATTTACGTATTATCTATCTTTAGTTTCGATGCGTATGATTTGAAAACCATTGTCTGACACCAAGAGTTGTCAGCTTTTGTCCACATGAAAACGTTTCTATCGCCTCTGCAGCAGACGACGTTTGAAAACATTGTAACACAAAAGGAAATTGATCATTACATGTAATTACTCAGTTAATACCAAGGTTTTTAACTTGTTTCAATAAGTGTTCTTTCATTTATAGAGTGCCTATAATTTTACTTAGTGTGTTTACGGTCGTCTGCTTCAGAGTTGGTGTATGTGTGGAAGGGTTAAGTAGAATGCAGCACTATAACACGCCTTCAGAAATAGATGCGTGGTGTCAGATCATTAAAGACATCACTATAACACTCCTTTAGAAATAGATGCTTGGTGTCAGATCATTAAAAACATCAGTACGTTCAGTTTAACTGCAACGCTAGCTAACGATATTGGATCAACCAATAGCATTGCAGCAAATTGTCATGGCGAACCTAGAATAATAATGGGTACAAAGTTTAAGAAGGCAATGACCTGTGTAACTGTGTAACTATTATAAACAAGCTTACTGAAGCAATGTTTTGAAATGTATCCGATTTAAAAAAAAAAAACATTCAACACGTAAAGCATGAAAAGATAACAGGAATTCTTCACAATGATACGCTTGCATTCCCTAGTGAACGTATGTTTTTACCTTAACCCTTTCCCTCATATAGACACTTTCTGCAGCAAAGTGCTTTTTGAAAACATAGTGACAAAAGAAGAAATTGCACAAAACGTGCAATTTCTCCTTTTGCGACAATGTTTTCCACTTTTTGTCATAGGTTATCCATTCAATTATAGAGATTTTCTATGTTCTGACAAAATATGTTCAAATTCGTCTGCTGCAGAATTGTCGTATGAGGGAAAGGGTTAATGTCTACCTTAATGTCTACCTTAATGTCTACCTACCTACACAATCCGTACATTAGGCAGACTCCGGCTTCTATTATCATTTCTTTTTCTTAAGGTTTGTTGTCCTAGCTGTCTGCAAGACACCCATTGAAATTTCGATCCTCCTTTTTATTGTTCTACGCCATGTTCTTTCTTGTTCTTCCTTTCTTTCATTTATTTGATGATGTCAACTTCATGGAGGTGCTACAGATGTCTTTTAAGTCAATTTAGAAGAAAAAATATTTTCATTTCAACCTTCTCCATTTGGGGTTTTGTCTGATTGCTGTAAGCTTGTTGATGCCATGCACCTCTTTATTTTATATATTCATTCGCCAAAGGTTTCTGAATTGTTATCTAAACCTGGTTCCTATTCGAACAATCATACTTAACGCTAACAGATACGTACTTTTTAAAATTGACATAAATAGTTACCCTGTTGACTAACAATTCTTGTTAAATAAATGAAATATTTGTGCATTTTTATTAGGGGGAAAAATGAAATATGCCTTTAAGTATTTTAAAAGTATTACTTACCACTAAGTAAGGTTGGAGGAATTTGGACCCGATTATATTTATAATAGATGTACGTAAATCGGTGTTCTTCCTATTCGTTATATGACCCGTCCGACGAGGAAACCAACATTATGGACTCAACCCATATCAGCTTGCGCAGTTCACGCAAGCTAATCCTCACCGACACATTCCGTCTCAGGGGGATAAAGGTATAGAGTAATGATTCCTGAATATCCACAGGAGGCGAAAAGTGTCTGCTCGGGTAGGCCTGCGCGGCATGCTCAGGCTGATCCGGGTCGATACTTTACGATGAGTCTAGAACATTGTTTCTTTCGTGGGACGGCTCACATGTCGATTGATTTGAGGTTAACGTCGGTTTCAACAATATTTGAGTGATATCTGGTTTCCGGCTTGCATATGTGCCGCTTTGAGAGGTGGCACTGTACCAGCACAGTCGTTATTCATTGTAAAAGGTCGGGTTTCGTAAGGCGTGACTCAAATGTAATGTTGGCATACCACGTGTTTCTACTTCTAACAAACTCTTTGGTTATAGTTGGGTTTGACACTGTTTTTCATTATCATTGCATTTATATAAAGGTGACAGAACAGTTATTCATGGTCCCCACCATGAGCGCAGCGATCGTGGATCGAACCTGTGACGCCAGATCCAAATCCACTACACTTACCAACCAAGGCGGATTCCAATGACGTACTAGTATTTTTGTTTAACATTTACTCGACCGCCTCGGCGTGTAGTGGTAGTGCGTCCTCATCGGGTGCGGATGTCGCGGGTTCGACCCCCGGTCGGGTCATACCAAAGACTTTAAAAGTGGTAGTAATGGCTTCCCACTCTTGACGTTCAGGGTTGCTGGATTAACTAGTTAGCTTACTCTGTTGAATCATTGCGACTGGCATTATCCTCTTTTGGATTGTCGAGGCGTAATAGCTAGATAATTTGTGAAGACGAGTGCTATAAACTGAGGGTGTGCGTTAGTTCGAATCTCAGCGCGGCCATTCATTCATTACGATGATTGACAAATATCATCGTGACAAGCGTCATTCATCTTCCTCCAATGAGCTATATAGTCTATGTTTGAAGGTCGTTAGTTACATGGGAAGAGTCTTATGCAGTAAACTGGTGCTGGAAAGGCAGGAAACGCACGCAAGATGTGAAGGTCGTCGTGATCTAATTGAAATACCGTTTAAAACGACGTTAAACATGAATTAAATAAATCAACCTCCATAGTTTTAGTTCGTACAGCATGAATGGTGATGCTCATATTGTTATAACCAGTTCGACGACCGATTAATCGATAAGATCTTGATTGATTTGCATTGTGATATATCCTTCCATTATGAATGACAGTAATCCGTTATCATATTTGATAAGGCTATTAATGTCCCTCACTTTTCGTGACAATGAATGATGCTGTGATACGCATACATATATTCAAACAAAACTGGAATATCTATAAAGTTAATAATCACATCCGTTCACCATTCACAGAAAGGCTTTAATATGATTAGTACTCATAGTTCAATCATTCGACTGTAATACAGACTCAAAACCCGTGCAGCCACATAGCTGTATGCTTTTGTTAACACCTGGTATTTATTTTGTTTAAGTTTTGTATTATATGTTTTATATTATATTTTTGTATTTTAAAATCTGCTCAGGAACGAGGCGGGTTTCGTAGGTTAAATACTCCATATAACTGAAGCCTCTGTTGGTAGATGCTTTTATCACTTGGCACTTCGTTACAGTTGTCTAATACATTACTTAAAAAAACACTGCACCAAAGGAGGGAATCGTAGGGACAAATAAAACCCCATATAACTGAAGCCTCGGATGGTAGATGTTTTTGTCACTTGGCACTTCGTTACAGTTTTCTAATACATAACTTATAAAAAACTGCACCAAAGGAGGGTATCGTAGGGACAAACCCCATATTACTGAAATCTCGGAAGGACTCTCTCTTTTTAACACATAGCACTCATTTTGTTTCAGTTTTATTACAGCTTGTATTTTAAATGTTCAACGGAAAGAGGGAATCGTAGTGACAGTTATAGACGCACATTTCCAAATAACATAATCCGTTGGAGGAACACTCTTTTGTCCAAATTTGGAACATATTTTGTTTTAATGTTTTATATAGATTTGTTTTTTATAAATCTGCATCAGATTTGTTTTGCTATTATTTCATTTGTATTTTACAAAGTTTTCAACAATCATTCAGTTATCTCCTTGAGTAAGCAAACCAGTACTAATACCCAAGGACACAGCACCGTGACCGCCGCGACTCGCTTACCATTCGACCACGGCGGTTTCATCCGCATCAGAAGGTAGGATCTTAATGGCAAGTTGAGTTACATTCTACATATAACTGAAACCTCGGAGAAACTCGATTTTATTAACTCATTTTGTTATAGTTCTACTTTACAGTTTTATAGTTTTAAATCAATAGGAAGAAAACGTAGGGACAAATGGAGTCTAAATTCTGAAGACTCAATGGGACACGCTGTGGAAACACATGGTACTCACTTTGTTTTAACCCTTTCCCACATACAACACATTTGCAGGAGACGATTTTGAAAACACACCCAATTTATTTTGGAAACTCCCTTTAAATGCAAGTACAATAGTTGCATAGAGTTGAAAACATGGTGAAGAAAGGGAGAACTTTTTTAGCAAGTTCTTCTTTTGTGGCCTGTTTTCAAAAAGCTGTTTGCTGCAGAGGCGTCAGAAAGCGTCTATATGAGGGAAAGGGTTAAGACGGATTTCGAGACGATATGAGGTGACCCACTTTGATTTAGAAATGTATAACAGATTTATGTTATTGTCTTCCAAAGTCCACTTTAACAACTTACCCAAGGTGAATTCCTTTGTAAATAAAGTGCAATATTTTAATGTATGTTCAAGGATAATTGAGCACTCACTTCTATTGTTCTTCAAAGCATGATATATAAGGGGATGTAATAAAGCGATTATCATGCACTGGTGGTTATTATTATTAGAGGGGAATCAAGTTGGGTGTCTTATTATTTTAATAGTTTAATAAAACATTATATTTTATTTAAGCATCCATATGTCCAAAGATATCTCTTGCAATTTTGAACATTGTTTACGATCTCAACATATTTGAAGTTTTGTTATAGTTGTCATGATATATTGCAACTAATCACCATTTGGAATATTACTTTTAAAGTTCTGCAATGCATGCAATACATACATCAAAGTAGGTATCAGATGAATAATTACATTTGATTTGAAGCATCGCATACAGTATTTCGGATATAATTAATCTGGTGACTTAAGTTCGTAGGAAATGCATCACATGCATGCAATGCTACTTTTGAATAAACAAGCTATCGTAACAATTCATGGCGTGTTTTAATCTTGTATTTTGTGTTTGTTTAAGTATTCAGAACATTTCTAATTTAACATATCTGCAAATACCCTTCCATCGACGTCACTTATCCTTCTTGTGTATCACTTATTATGTTAACAGTTATTGATTATCATCTATTTTATCCATATCCTACTTTTACATGGTTGTAATGGCTTTTCCTTATTGACGCCCTGGATTGTTTGGTTAGCATACCGACTGACGCGCTGGTGTCTGGATAAATGGACCAGTAGTACTGGTAACTTACTCAAGAAATGCCGTTACATAACTGGACACATGTTAAAAGTCGCGTAAAAGATCATACAAACAAACATATTTCGTCGATGTAATTTACCATTTTGAGAATGTGCTGAAACTTTCTTCGTTAATACAAATTTTGAATAGTTAGCGTAATGAATCATCATATATGTCGAGCTACGAATATTTTACTGCCTTATAAAACAACTTCAAGGACGTCTCCCGCAACATGCACATTGGTATTTATGTTTGATTAAAAGAATTGTTTCTTAATCACCCATGTTTGTTTCTCTTATCAGATACCGCCTGTGAAAAAGCTCTCGTGAGTCCGAATTAAAGCAAACACAATTAGATTGTGGTTTGATTAGTCAACGCGGCTCTCTACTGATGTAATAACAAAATAATACATTATTTAAGAACGGCGATACACGTTACATTTTGATAATGAATGTGATTATATATTTTAAGTTTAGATGGTAATGAGCTACGAAGCTATTCAAGTGATATACTGTTGAATCAATTCAGTAAAGATAGTCATCCTAGTGAGTTCTCATTATATATTTAAGCCTGCATTTATCGAATCGTTCTAGATGGGGGTTTTTTAATTCTAAGTTTTCAATGCAATGTTATATGTCATAAATTGTGTTTCTTTGGAATCGTTTCGATCGATTAGAATTAGAATATACTTAGAATGGTTGGTGAATAAGGCTGTTTGTTTCTGAAATAGTTTAATTGTTTTCATTAGAGCAAGTAAAGTCGTGAATCGGACATGGACTTACTATAACTTAAAGAGATACCTATTAAATACCGAGAAGCATCTCCCTTAGAAAAAGATATATCTATTACATTGAGAGATATGTCTTTCTTAGTTTTAGAAGACAATTCTAAGCGTATAAATGAAACAGACGATTCTAAACGTATACATGAGACTCTAAACATAAACTAAATAAATTGATGACACAGCCGATTCTAAACCAAATTAACAAATCAGACGATTTTAAACGCTATTGATGGAAACAGACGATTCTAATTGCCATACGAAACAGGCAATTCTAAATGTAAAACAAATCAGACAATTCTTAGCGTATTTACGATTCTTAACATATCGTAATGCAGAGAATTCTAATCACATGGCCGAAACAAACGATTCTAAACAAAAAGACATTTCTAATCATACAACGAAGCGGCTGATTCTAAACATATTAACAAATCAGACGATTCTACTTGTATAAATGAAACAGACGATTCTACACATATTTAAGAAACAGACATTTAAAACATCATTCACCAAAAAGTCTCAAATAAATTCAACCAAACAGTTTACGAATTAACCACTAGAAAACGATTGGAACTATTGTATGATCAAAACTGTGAACAAGTCAAAACCCAATACACTAAACGTGATATACACTACTGGACAGAAGGTCGTCGGGACGGTGTATTTCAAAAACGCAGAAAAATATGCTTAGACATTGAAGAAGCCAATGAAAAATATGTTGAAACTTAGCCTAAACAGAGTTTGGATGAAATGACAAATAGTGAGTCGAAAATGAAATTAAAAAGTCTTGGAATTATATTAAAACTAAGAAAGATGGAGAGAAACTATTGAAATTAATCCTAGAAAATTTGTAGTGAATTAACTGATAACTGTGAAGTACACTTGAAATCTAGTTATGTGACGAGACCCAGTTGAAGGGGTGGATATTTTTTTACTTAACAGAATTAATGTACTTAACAGCATATCACAGTTGTGCAAATTTAACATTTACTTTAATATGTTTTAAAGTTTATTATTTTGTATGATTGTTAAAACAGAGCGGTAGCAAGAAATGTACGCTTTACGTTGAAGGAGTAATTAAACTTTTTGCATCAATATTTTCAAATTTCCAGAGAAAGTTTATTATCTTTGACTAATTTTTTTCATACTCGTCTACGTCGGAAAGGGTTAACTAGGAGTACGTATGTGATTCAGATCGAACGTTTGATATACTTATGACTATTTTCAAGTTAGAAATCCCTATACTATGTATTAAACTAGTATGTCTTATTGATTGTGTGTATTAAACATTTAAATGTAACCGTTACTGGTTGTTGCTACGTTTTATATGTACCCTTTTATATATCTGTACGTTCATACGTCCAGCACCAATAGCTCTGTCTCTCCGTCTCTCTCTCAGACAGCTAACAATATTTACGAGAGAGACTGTTGAACGTATTTACGAAACAGACGTTGCTATACATATATACGAAGCAGACGAGTATAAAAATATTTACGAAACAGACGTTGCTATACATATATACGAAGCAGACGATTATAAACATGTTTACGAAGAAGACAACTAAAATATTAACGAAATAGATTACTTACTATATTTACAAAACGGGCCATTCAAATCATATTTACGAATCAGACGATTCTCAACATATCTACAAAGCAAGCGACTTTAAGCATATTTAGTATTGACGTAAAACAAACGGTTCTATACATGTTTGAGAAACAGATGACTGTAAACATATTTACTCAGTAGACGACTGTAAACATATATACTCAGCAGACGACTGTAAACGTATTTACTCAGCAGACGACTGTAAACTGCTTTACACAGCAGACGACTGTATACATATTTACTCAGCAGACGACTGTAAACATATTTACTCAGCAGACGACTGTATACATATTTACTCAGCAGACGACTGTAAACTGCTTTACACAGCAGATGACTGTATACATATTTACTCAGCAGACGACAGTATACATATTTACTCAGCAGACGACTGTATACATATTTACTCAGCAGACGACTGTAAACTGCTTTACAAAGCAGTCGTCTGTATACATATATACTCAGCAAACGACTGTACACATATTAACTCAACAAACGACTATATACATATTTACTCAGCAGACAACTGTAAACATATTTACTCAGCAGACGACTGTAAACTGCTTTAAACAGCAGACGACTGTATACATATTTACTCAGCAGACGACTGTATACATATTTACTCAGCAGACGACTGTAAACTGCTTTACACAGCTGTCGTCTGTATACATATTTACTCAGCAGACGACTGTATACATATTTACTCAGTAGACAACTGTATACATATTTACTCAGCAGACGACTGTAAACTTCTTTACACAGCAGTAGTATGTATACATATTTACTCAGCATACGACTGTATACATATTTACTCAGCAGACGACTGTATACATATTTAGTCAGCAGACAACTGTAAACATATTTACTCAGCAGACGACTGTAAACTGCTTTACACAGCAGACGACTGTATACATATTTAGTCAGCAGACGACTGTAAACTGCTTTACACAGCAGACGACTGTATACATATTTGCTCGGCAGACGAGTGTAAACATATTTACTCAGCAGACGAATGTATACATATTTACTCAGCAGACTACTCTAAACTGCTTTACTCAGCAGACGACTGTATACATATTTACTCAGCAGACTACTGTATACATATTTACTCTGCAGACTACTGTATACATATTTACTCAGCAGACTACTGTATATATATTTACTCTGCAGACGACTGTATATATATTTACTCAGCAGACGACTGTATACATATTTAGTCAGCAGACGACTGTATACATATTTACTCTGCAGACGACTGTATACATATTTACTCAGCGGACGAATGTATACATATTTACTCTGCAGACGACTGTATACATATTTACTCAGCAGACGACTGTATACATATTTACTCAGCAGACTACTGTATATATATTTACTCAACAGACGACTGTATACATATTTACTCAGCAGACGACTGTATACATATTTACTCAGCAGACTACTGTATATATATTTACTCAACAGACGACTGTATACATATTTACTCAGCAGACGACTGTATACATATTTACTCTGCAAACGACTGTATATATATTTCCTCAACAGACGACTGTATACATATTTACTCAGCAGACTACTGTATATATATTTACTCACCAGACTACTGTATACAGATTTACTCAGCAGACTACTGTATACATATTTACTCAGCAGACTACTGTATACATATTTACTCAGCAGACGACTGTATATATATTTACTCAGCAGACGACTGTATACATATCTACTCAGTAGACTACTGTATATATATTTACTCACCAGACTACTGTATACATATTTACTCAGCAGACGACTGTATACATATTTACTCAACAGACGACTGTATACATATTTCCTCAACAGACGACTGTATATATATTTAGTCAACAGACGACTGTATACATATTTACTCTGCAGACGACTGTATATATATTTCCTCAACAGACGACTGTATACATATTTACTCAGCAGACTACTGTATATATATTTACTCACCAGACTACTGTATACAGATTTACTCAGCAGACTACTGTATACATATTTACTCAGCAGACTACTGTATACATATTTACTCAGCAGACGACTGTATATATATCTACTCAGCAGACGACTGTATACATATCTACTCAGTAGACTACTGTATATATATTTACTCAGCAGACGACTGTATACATATTTACTCAGCAGACGACTGTATACATATTTACTCAACAGACGACTGTATACATATTTCCTCAACAGACGACTGTATATATATTTAGTCAACAGACGACTGTATACATATTTACTCTGCAGACGACTGTATATATATTTACTCAGCAGACGACTGTATACATATTTACTCTGCAGACGACTGTATAAATATTTCCTCAACAGACGACTGTATACATATTTACTCAGCAGACTACTGTATACATATTTACTCAGCAGACGACTGTATACATATTTACTCTGCAGACGACTGTATACATATTTACCCAACAGACGACTGTATACATATTTACTCTGCAGACGACTGTATATATATTTACTCAGCAGACTACTGTATATATATTTAGTCAACAGACGACTGTATACATATTTACTCTGCAGACGACTGTATATATATTTACTCAACAGACGACTGTATACATATTTACTCTGCAGACGACTGTATATATATTTCCTCAACAGACGACTGTATACATATTAACTCAGCAGACTACTGTATACATATTTACTCAGCAGACGACTGTATACATATTTACTCTGCAGACGACTGTATACATATTTACACAGCAGACGACTGTATAATATTTACTCAGCAGACGACTGTATACATATTTACTCTGCAGACGACTGTATATATATTTCCTCAACAGACGACTGTATACATATTTACTCAACAGACGACTGTATACATATTTACTCAGCAGACGACTGTATACATATTTACTCAGCAGACTACTGTATACATATTTACTCAGCAGACGACTGTATACATATTTGCTCTGCAGACGACTGTATATATATTTCCTCAACAGACGACTGTATACATATTTACTCTGCAGACGACTGTATACATATTTACCCAACAGACGACTGTATACATATTTACTCTGCAGACGACTGTATATATATTTCCTCAACAGACGACTGTATACATATTTACTCAGCAGACGACTGTATACATATTTACTCAGCAGACGACTGTATACATATTTACTCAGCAGACGACTGTATACATATTTACTCGGCAGACTACTGTATATATATTTACTCAGCAGACGACTGTATACATATTTACTCAGCAGACGACTGTATACATATTTACTCAACAGACGACTGTATACATATTTACTCAGCAGACGACTGTATATATATTTACTCAGCAGACTACTGTATATATATTTACTCAACAGACGACTGTATACATATTTACTCTGCATTCGACTGTATTTATATTTCCTCAACAGACGACTGTATACATATTTACTCAGCAGACGACTGTATACATATTTACTCAGCAGACGACTGTATACATATTTACACAGCAGACTACTGTATATATATTTACTCAGCAGACTACTGTAAACTTCTTTACTCAGCAGACGACTGTACATATATATTTACTCAGCAGACGACTGTATACATATTTACTCAGCAGACGACTGTATACATAATTACACAGCAGACAACTGTATACATATTTACTCAGCAGACTACTGTAAACTTCTTTACTCAGCAGACGAATGTATACATATTTACTCGGCAGACTACTGTATATATATTTACTCAGCAGACGACTGTATACATATTTACTCAGCAGACGACTGTATACATATTTACTCAACAGACGACTGTATACATATTTACTCAGCAGACGACTGTATATATATTTACTCAGCAGACTACTGTATATATATTTACTCAACAGACGACTGTATACATATTTACTCAGCAGACGACTGTATATATATATTTACTCAGCAGACGACTGTATATATATTTACACAGCAGACGACTGTATACATATTTACTCAGCAGACGACTGTATACATATTTACTCAACAGACGACTGTATACATATTTACTCAGCAGACTACTATATATATATACTCAGCAG
The DNA here is from genome assembly GCA_031761405.1 of Serripes groenlandicus. NCBI lineage: Eukaryota > Metazoa > Mollusca > Bivalvia > Cardiida > Cardiidae > Serripes > Serripes groenlandicus. Next base: position 28,405,107 of record JASEVX010000003.1, read on the forward strand.
ACGACTGTATATATATTTACACAGCAGACGACTGTATACATATTTACTCAGCAGACGACTGTATACATATTTACTCAACAGACGACTGTATACATATTTACTCAGCAGACGACTGTATATATATTTACTCAGCAGACTACTGTATATATATTTACTCAACAGACGACTGTATACATATTTACTCAGCAGACGACTGTATACATATTTACTCAGCAGACTACTGTATATATATTTACTCAGCAGACTACTGTATATATATTTACTCAACAGATCACTGTATATATATTTACTCAACAGACGACTGTATACATATTTACTCTGCAGACGACTGTATACATATTTACTCAGCAGACGACTGTATATATATTTCCTCAACAGACGACTGTATACATATTTACTCAGCAGACGACTGTATACATATTTACTCAGCAGACTACTGTATACATATTTACTCAGCAGACGACTGTATATATATTTACTCAGCAGACGACTGTATACATATTTACTCGGCAGACTACTGTATATATATTTACTCAGCAGACGACTGTATACATATTTACTCAGCAGACGACTGTATATATATTTACTCAGCAGACGACTGTATACATATTTACTCGGCAGACTACTGTATATATATTTACTCAGCAGACGACTGTATACATATTTACTCAGCAGACGACTGTATACATATTTACTCAGCAGACGACTGTATATATATTTACTCAGCAGACTACTGTATATATATTTCCTCAACAGACGACTGTATACATATTTACTCAGCAGACTACTTTATATATATTTACTCAACAGACGACTGTATACGTATTTACTCAGCAGACGACTGTATACATATTTACTCAGCAGACTACTGTATACATATTTACTCAGCAGACGACTGTATACATATTTACACAGCAGACGACTGTATACATATTTACACAGCAGACGACTGTATACATATCTACTCAGCATACGACTGTATATATATTTACTCAGCAGACGACTGTATACATATTTACTCAGCAGACGACTGTATACATATTTACACAGCAGACGACAGTATACATATTTACTCAGCAGACTACTGTAAACTTCTTTACTCAGCAGACGACTGTATACATATTTACTCAGCAGACTACTGTAAACTTCTTTACTCAGCAGACGACTGTATACATATTTACTCAGCAGACGACTGTATACATATTTACTCAGCAGACGACTGTATACATATTTACACAGCAGACTACTGAATATATATTTACTCAGCAGACTACTGTAAACTTCTTTACTCAGCAGACGACTGTATATATATTTACTCAGCAGACGACTGTATACATATTTACTCAGCAGACGACTGTATACATAATTACACAGCAGACGACTGTATACATATTTACTCAGCAGACTACTGTAAACTTCTTTACTCAGCAGACGAATGTATACATATTTACTCAGCAGACTACTGTATACATATTTACTCAGCAGACTACTGTATATATATTTACTCAGCAGACGAATGTATACATATTTACAAAGCCGACGACTGTATACATATTAACTCAGCAGACGACTGTAAACTTATTTACACAGCCGACGACTGTAAACTTATTTACACAGCAGACGACTGTAAACTTATTTACACAGCAGACGTCTCGGCTCTTAAAATAGTAACATATCAGGTAAACGGCCAATAGTATAAGAACGTATATCATAGATAAGCGGGTTGACAGTATTATACACTTGATTACTCGGCGTAATTCAATGGCGAGATTTTTCACCACCTACTATATCTCCGGCGACATTGTTTGATTAACATGGTGACAGACGACTTTATCTTCGCCATGAAAAAATCGGATCGGAAAGTCCCAAATATATCATAATGTTCCTCCGGTAACTCTTTTCCACATGCAGACGATCTGCATTATACGCTATTTGAAAACATTGTGGGAAAAAAGAAGAAATTGCTCATAACGAGAAGGTTTTTCATTTGCAACAACGTTTTCAATATTATTCAATATTCATACTTTCATTTTAAGAGTTTTTCCATATTTATTCCTAGATACATTCTTAGTCGTCTGCTGCATATTTGATGCATGTGGGAAAGGGTTGAATATACGAATTAATGTTTTGATTCTGGCATGTCAAAGGTCAAATTGAAATTGAGCTAAAGTGACATTCTGAATTTGATATACGAAGGTCAAACTTGTATGCGAAGCTTTATCATTGTAAGAATGCATATACATATCTAAACAGTTTCTTAAACCTTTCACATATTTCAGACAACATTATTACGTATTTATAACAAACGACATTTGAAGACATTGTAGGGAAGTGAGAAATAGCTAAAAACGGGCTTTTACTCCTTTTTTGACAATGGCTTCAAGTCACTATTATGAGTATTCGGGAATAGAAATGACGACTGTGTGGCTAATGACGAAGGCTATCGAGTCAGGGGTCTTCAGAACGAATCCCGGCTCGGCCCATTAATCTCTTTAAAGACCGAACAAAGTAATTGTGATTGGGGATGTTCGTCTTCCATCAACGGAAGCTGACACTCTGCATCGGAAGGTAGCCAGTTGCTTGCATGTGTAGAATATTGTTTGAAGTACTGGTGCGAGAGAGTCAGGAAGCACTTGAGTATGAGAACTGATCGCAGTGATATAACTAAAACCTTGTTGAAATACGACGTTTAACTCCTATCAGTCAGTCGGTCATTCTATTACTGTGTGACCTGATCGCAGTGATATAACTAAAACATTGTTGAAATATGACATTTAAATCCTATCAGTCAGTCAGTCATTCTATTACTGTGTGAACTGATCGCAGGGATATAACTAAAACATTGTTGAAATACGACATTTAACTCCTATCAGTCAGTCAGTCATTCAATTACTGTTTGAACTGATCGCAGTGATATAACTAAAAAAATGTTGAAAAACGACGTTTAACTCCTATCAGTCAGTCGGTCATTTTATTATTGTGTGAACTGATCGCAGTGATATAACTAAAACCTTGTTGAAATACGATGTTTAACTCTTATCAGTCAGTCGGTCATTATATTATTGTGTCAACTGATCGCAGTGATATAACTAAAACATTATTGAAATACGACTTTTAACTCCTATCAGTCAGTTGGTCATTCTATTATTGTGTGTACTATTCGCAGTGATATAACTAAAACATTGTTGAAATACGACGTTTAACTCCTATCAGTCAGTCGGTCATTATATTATTGTGTTAACTGATCGCAGTGATATAACTAAAACATTGTTGAAATACGACGTTTAACTTCTATCAGTAGATCGATCAGACTATTATTGTGTGAACTGATCGCAGTGATATAACTAAAACATTGATGAAATACGACGTTTAACTCCTATCAGTCAGTTGGTCATTATGTTAGTGTGTGAACTGATCGCGCAGTGATATAACTAAAACATTGTTGAAATACGACCTTTAACTCCTATCAGTCAGTCCGTCATTCTATTATATTGTGAACTGATCGCAGGGATATAACTAAAACATTGTTGAAATACGACGTTTAACTTCTATCAGTCAGTCGGTCAGACTATTATTGTGTGAACTGATCGCAGTGATATAACTAAAACATTGTTGAAATACGACGTTTAACTCCTATTAGTCAGTCGGTCATTATATCACTGTGTGAACTGATCGCAGTGATATAACTATGGTTTACGCTGTTTTCAACCGAATTTCAACAGTTTATTCCAATTACATCATGACGACTGACTTTGATCACATAGTGACGAAGCAATACTAGGATAGCACATGAGTGCATGGAGTCAATCAATCTACCATAGATGATGCAGATCTTTCCAGAAACGAAATGTTTTAAACCAGTTAATAGATTAACCACAAATCTCTTTAAATGAACATGCGATTGTGCAATTGTGCAATACGGTTGAAACTATTGTGGCACAAGGAGAGATTTATTCGTTTTGATACAATGATTTCGATTGTCGTCTGCGTAAGAATATGTCTACTAGTTGGGAAGGATAAATGACCCACAATAAATAAATATAACAAACAACACTGTAATGAAATGCACTCTTTATTTACGTTACACAACTAATCTGAACCAGATGACAACAAACATCATATTCTAACGACAAAAACAAAAACAAGTTATCTCCTAGTATAAATATTATACAGCATAAAGGTTTCAAGGACTTTATATTTGTATTTATCGGATAATTTTGTTATTTTTTCATGTGTATATTTGAATCCCTTTTATAATTGTTGTCCGCTAATAGACATCGTTGGAAAACAATACAAAACGTGTAAGTGAGGGGCCAACGTATGGACGTCGTGGAGTTGAATTTAACCATCACAACAGTTTCTGGCGAAGGATAGAATGACCACGAAAACATGTATTGAAGACATGTACTTAATATGTATTACGTCACGTAAGCGAGAGTTTCTGAAATGACCAATGCCGCTGTTAAGCCCAAAATCTCATGACGAGTAATTATTACATAAATATTAGTAGGTCTGTATTCTGTTTGCTTGCACGCACACATATACATAGAAAATGTAAGCTGTGCTCCTAGAAAACCATAATCGTAGTTTATGTGAAGGATAAAATGATCCAGATCAGTCTGCGCATCACAGAGTCCAATCAAGTTCCACAATGAGCATTTAACTGTCACAGAAACGATCAAAAAACAAAATATAGCCGAAGCCTATATATTTGAATCAGATACTATGAGTACGGAAACAAATCTGAATCTATACATTTCATATTTACAATAAGTTTGGTTTTCAATGAGCATTGCTCATAATGTACTTTCATACTGCAATTATTTGCCAAAAAAGCTTTAGAATATATAAAAAGGGATACAACTATGCTAAAGTATTTATCACAAACATCCCTCAATCATTTCCACTGTTTAACGTTTAACCGACAGATCAAACCTGAGCAATTGCTTCAAATTTAAAACCCACATGTTCCGAAAAGGTGGTTATTTTCTCATTCAAACAGTGCAGGCTCAGACGAATCTTCGATTACTCAAAGTTTCACCTGCATTAACCTGACGCGATTAAACACATTGGAAAATATTCATTAATTATAAAGGCTGACACTGGTACAAACACATTTTGCAAAACATGACTCAATTTTACTGACATGAAAAAAACAACAAAATACAATCATTGGATTATGATCATACAACAATGTTTTATACAACAACACAAAGCAACAACAACACATAACCGCGACTGGTAAGAAAGGGTTTAACTACGCTTACGAACATAGATTTACGTGTAATAGAGCGTGGGTTTCAACCTAAATTACTGTAACAACGCCTTCCTCAAGATGTAGTTACAATCGTTTTGTGTCTCGCAATCGAAACCAAATAGCACAAGTCTACCTCCACTTAGTTCGTGTCATTTACCTTTAAATGAGGTAAAAAGAAAATACTCAAACTAAAACTCCTGTCTCACATGATATAGTATCTTCTAACAATTTTGTTAAATGTGCTGAACTCCAGATTATAGATAGTAAAATCAAAGTTTTAAAACTGTTCAAAAGTTGTCTTGAAATATTAGAATCATAATTTTGGGTCATAATTTCACTTTCCAGTTCAATAAACATCTAATTATTGATCTAGTATGCATTATTTGTACTGGGTAGACATACCCAGAAAGGCACATTTTGTACATTTTCTTGACGTTCAATTGACTGTTTTCAACATTTACAGCAAAAATAGTTTTAAACTATTTATTACTTTATATTGTTGCCACTATAAGCAATATTTGCCGAAGTTTCAACATTTCCAAATTTTTATCTCCATCTGGAGTGCAGCACCTTCAAGGCTACCTATACCATTTTCGTGTCCTTTACATTGATGTGTTGACAAACAGAATAGGACATGTACCTCCTCTCACCTGACACGGTTCAACACATTAGAGATAATAGTTAAGTAGTTATAAATGTGTTTTTCTAACATAAATCTAGTCAACATATGCACACGGCTAGATTAGTGGCATTTACATGTTATCATTTCATGTTGTGTCACTCATGAAAAATATGCAATGTTTACCTTTTCTCACCTGGAGTGGTTAATTTGCGTAATCGCATGATGTCGGACTTAAAAAATGTAGCCAATTTATGTATAACCAGTAAAAGAGGATATACTGTACTGTCTGTTCCGTAGAGGTAGTACGTCACATATATAACGAATACATGACAATATCAATCTACATAGAAATATACAGTGTGCAGCAGTTAAATGTGCACTGAGAATACAAGGTAGTCGGTACACGTGATAAAAGTAAAACCGTCGCGTGTTTCTGTTTGTTTTGTTTGAATGGTGTTTTACGCCGCTTTCAACAGTATTTCAGTTATATCACGGCGCTTCCTGTGTAAATTAACAGTACTACCGGTTTCATTTTTCCTACCTTCACTAAAGAAACTATAGATTAGAATCACATACTATGAGTATGGAAACAAATCTGAATCTATACATGTGTATATTACCAGTACTACCGGTTTCATTTTCCCTAAAATCACTAAACAACTATAGATTAGAATCACATTCTATGAGTATGGAAACAAATCTGAATCTATACATGTGTATATTACCAGTACTACCGGTTTCATTTTCCCTAAAATCACTAAAAAACTATAGATTAGAATCAGATAATATTAGTATGGAAACAAATCTGAATCTATACATGTGTATATTACCAGTACTACCGGTTTCATTTTCCCTAAAATCACTAAAAAACTATAGATTAGAATCAGATAATATTAGTATGGAAACAAATCTGAATCTATACATGTGTATATTACCAGTACTACCATATAGATTAGAATCAGATAATATGAGTATGGAAACAAATCTGAATCTATACATGTCATAGTTATAATAAGTTAAGTTTTCAATGAGCATTGCTAATAATGTACTATTTGCCCAAAAAGCTTAAGAATATATAAAAAGGGATACAACTATGTTTAACTATTTATCACAAACAACCCTCAATCACTCCCCCTGTTAAACGTATATGCCCAGCTGATCAAACCTGGGCAATTGCTCCAACTTTTGAGAACCATGTTCCGAAAACGTGGTTATTTGCTCATTCAAACAGTGCAGACGAATCTGCGATTACTCCAAGTTTCACCTGCTTTAATCTGACGCGATTAAACACATTGGAAACTTATCATTACGTATACATACAACAATATATTGCAAACATTATTAAATTTTACTGACTGAAAATATAACAAAATTCAACAATCGGATTATGATCATACAACAATGTTTTATACAACAAAAAAAAGCAACAACAACACATAACCGCGACTGGTAAGAAAGGGTTTAACTACGCTTACGAACAATTATGAAAGGCACATACAGAAAGTCTGTCCACCTGCGTGTAATATAAACCAAAGCGTGGGTTTCAACCTAAACGACTTCTTCAAGATGTAGTTACGCTCGTTTATTTGTCAATCAATAGAAAGGTGGGACATTTAATTAAATAGCACAAGTCTACCTCCACTGTGTTCGTGTCATTTACCTTCAAATTGTGTCAAAAGAAAACATCAAACATGAAACTCCTTTCTCACATGACACGATTTAGCAGATTGGGGATAAAAGAACATTCATTATACATGTAAAATATGGTACACGAGTATAAACGTATAATACTGTCAAAGAAGTAACTTCTAACAATTTTGTTAAAGGTTCTGAATTCAAGAATATAGATAGTATAGTCAAAATGTTAAAACTATTCAAAACTTGTCTTGAAATATTAGAATCATAATTTTGGGTTTCAATTTCACTTTCCAGTTCAATAAACATCTAATTATTGATCTAGTATGCATTATTTGTACTGGGTAGACATACCCAGTAAGGCACATTTTGTACATTTTCTTGACTGTTTTTCAACATTTACAGCAAAAGATATTGTCACTATAAGCAATGTTTGCCGAAGTTTCAACATTTCCAAATTTTGATCTCCATCTGGAGTTCAGCACTTTTAAGCCTACCTATACCGCTTTCTGTTTCCTTTGCATTCATGTGTTGTCAAACAGAATAGGACACGTACCTCCTCTCACCTGACAGGATCCAACATATTAGAGATAACATATCAGTAATTATACATGTAAACTATGATATTTATAACAAAATCTAGTCTTAGTCAACATATGTACACGTCTAGATCAGTGCCATTTACATATCAGTAACCTTTCATTTACTTTCATGTGGTGTCAATATAAATATGCATCGTTTACCTTCTCCCACCTGGCGCGGTAAATTCGGGTATTAGCATGGTGTAGGAGTTGAAAATGTAGCCATCTTATGTATAACCAGTAAAAGAAGATATACTGCGCTGTACATCATACTTTCTGGTTCGTTGACGTAGTAAATATATTCCGTGTACATTGAACTGTCACATAAAACGAATACATGGCAATATCAATCTAATAGAAATGTTCAGTGTGCAGCAGTTTAATGTGCACGGAGAATACAAGGCAGTCGGTACAAGCGATAAAAAGCAAACCGTCGCGTGTTTTTGTTTGATTTGTTTGAATGGTGTTTTACGCCGCTTTAATCAGTATTCCAGTTATATCACAGCTTTTCCTGTGTAAATTACAAGTACTTCTGGAAATTATTTATCCTAGCATCACTAAATAACTATACAAACAAATACAAGGCAATCAGAACGCGTGAATACATGTAAATTGTCACAGTATTATTGTTTTTGTTGTGTTTGAATAATGTTTTACGCCACTTTCAACACTGTTTCAGTTATATCACGTCGTTTTCTAGATTAATTACCAGCTCTTCTGGATCTTTTTTATCCTGACATCGATACGTCAGTCGTAATGCTATCCCCGCAACCGCGAACCCCAAGGAGGGAGCCATTATAACAGTCCGACCGGGGATCAAACCTTTGTATCCCGCTTCCGAGTCGGACGCTCCAAGTACTGCAATGTCGCAGTAACGTTACTAGTATGGCAGTGAACTCTATATGATCCCGATCTTGGAGAAAGGTACAACTTGACTTTTGTGAAAATTATAGATAAAAATCTACACAGTTTAAATATTAATTACAAAAGGTTGTTAGTAGCTATAAGACTGAACATATGGACAGGCTACTTTGAACCTATTCTACTAATAAGATATGCAAACGTCTACCTTTCTACACGTACATGCTCAAGTACAGGCTCAAGTATTACCAGACTACACTGCAAGACGCCATTGTTGCTTTATGCGAGACGTACTGTTTTACTACATGTTTAATACGCCGGGTACCAGATTAATTATCTAAATAACAGTATTTCAGTATTTCAAGGCTACACGGCATGTCACCATTGTTGGTTCATGCCAGACGTACTCATTTACTAAAGTACACCGGGAACCAGACTAATATCTCTAAGTACCAGTGTTTCAGTTATTACCAGTAATGTTATCCAATAGTAATGAGCATATTCTCGCAGCCGTAATCATTGAACAAAGGAGGAAGACATTACTCACATTTTTGAAGTCTACTTGTCTATAAAATTTGATAAGTGAGTTGAGAGGTTTAAACTCACGTCAGACGATAAGGGGTCTTGTAACATCCCTGCATCCCGCCCATTATCGGCACAGTGAGATTAGTGTAGTAGAGATACTCTAGTAAAACATGTAACTCCACAACGGAATCAGTTCCGGTTCGTATTAAAAGTCCTATCACCTTATAATAGTTCCCTTTGAAATTGTGAAGTAGCATTTCTCCTGCACAGTATTCAATGAGAAAATATTTTCCTCGTATTTTCAGAATTCTTGTTCCATTTATGGGCGTTCATTTGTATATATTGCAGCAGGCCTTTTGTGTTCTGTCGGATGCCTAAAGGTTCTTCCTATTAGAAGTGTTCATCTTGAACATGTACGACCCCGAACAGCGAAAAAAGTATGAGCTAATGATGTGACTCTGTTTACCTGTTATTAAAGGACAGTGACTAAACTATTCACAACAATAGTCATAATAGGCCAACAACCTCTGGATAAAGATGATTACGGGTAGAAACACGGCCAATTTCGCTCTCTTTTTATTGTCAAATACGTTACAGGTGTCACTATAAATTTAGGCGCAAAGTTCATACTCTAGGGGGACTGTGTGCGGATGGTTTACTACCCCATTTCGTCTGTTCTGTGTCATATGTATCCTTCCAGTACTTATTTACAAATAATGCTATTGTTACAAAAAAAGTGGTAAAACAACATTCCAATGAGGGATGAGTTGTTAATAGTAAAGATATACATGCCACGGTATGACGGCATCCGTGTAATGTGTATTTACCATTTAACATCACATATTAAGACATCACAGAAAGTCAGTACAACCAGACAACTATGACTCTGGCTGTAACTTAAATATAACGGTCCATATAACTCCTTTTCAGTCAACACACGTTTCTGCTCTCTACCATCTTTATCAATCAAATGGACTTTGTTAGAACCGAGCCCGCATACCAGTAAATTGTCTTCATCGTCAACATACATTCCATGTGGTTCAAAGCCATCATCAGAGTACTCGTATATAAGGTTGCCCTGTGAACTGAAACATAAAACTCTGTCGTCGTGGCCAGTCATAGACACATACAGTCTGTTCCCGCTCCTGCTTACTTTCAAATGGCACTCGAAAACCCATCCCAAAGGTATGTCAAGATTAACTGTCCTCTTTATCGTGCCATTCCGGTCTAATACACGCACCTCTATACATTCATCATCATCGTATGAATTACACAAAACGACAATTTCGCCACCATAAACATCAAACCCTATACAGCGATACATATATCCCACATCAATCAATTTCTTTAGTTTCAAACCATGCTTTTTTACAGATATACACTGTAGTAAATGACTGTCTTTGAATGCTACTATAACTTCATTGAAACTCAGAGTAGCAATGTGATTTATTTGTTCACCTATATTCCGTATTGGAGGAAAATTGGACAATTCATCCAATTGATCTTCCACTATAATATAGGATCCACATGCTACCACAAACAGTCCATTGGGCAAGAATGTACACCCTGTGACGGTATCTTCATCAGTAAAATTAAAGTTAAAGCTTCTCCGTATTTCAAAAGAGGCTTCCAGCAGGGACCTGGGACAACTGTCATGAAGCAACGTCTTGGCTGGCCCATCCGTGAGATCTACGAAAATGATGAAAAAATATTTCAAGAATGAAGTTTCCTTACATGAAGGAATTGAGCTGAGATACAACGAGATGTTTATCGGAGAGATAAAGCCTGCGTTATAAACTAAATGTTTATTAGATCGAATATTTGAACGAATATATGATATGTATTAGATTATGCGTGCGTGACGTCATTCTATTTAAACAGTAATCTCGGATAGGGCGGTTGTATTTCTGTATGTAATAAATGTAACCTGGTAAGAACATAAGGTAATTGAAAAGGAATTGTAATGCCAAAAACTCGACAATTATTAGTCCTCCATCCTCGCCAGATAACGTTCATATCGTAACTCAAGATTATAAATGTTCTATAGGGAATCAAATATGTATAGAAACTTTCCTTTATTCGACATTTCGACACTAGGACTTCTGCATACTATTATAAAGATCACACACTATGTAATGTCCATTTTGAAAGGCTGTGTATATGTACAGGTCGATCTTGAACTCACATACAACAAATAAATATATATCGACTCATTTCCACCATGTCTTAATATCTCCTATATACAAAATAATCTAATTACATCAATTAATTAATTAATCAATCAGTCCGTCTATCATAAACAACCAATCAACCAACACATCAAGCAATCAAACAAACAATCATTCATTTATTCATCCATCATTCATTCATTCATCATTTATTCATTCATTCATTCATTCATTCATTCATTCATTCATTCATTCAACCAGTCACTCATTCAATCAACCAATCAGTCAATCATCCAATCAATCAATCAAACAAACAAACAACCACCGAAGTGATTTTAGTTTCATACCGTTAAACAAAAATATATATGTTTCTACTTTTCGATACACCCAAATTAACACGCGTCTATTAGTTTACTAGAGTAACTATGAAGGTTATAACTAGTCAAACCAACGATATAGATAGCTTTGGGTTATGAATTTTAATCTATGTCAGATAAAGGTATTGCAGGAATATTCACCAGCCAACACTAGTTAGGCAGCGGTATTTAAGTGATATATTGATTAATTTCTTGGTAAGATCTTTAAAAGTAATGAGTGTATTCAGACATTACGTAATAAAGGAGAACGTCTAAAATGGTCCGTTCTACGGCTCATAATACATTTTATAAAAAGCAAAATAGTTCGAAGGGACAAATGTGTCGCTTGTCCATAGGTCAGTAAATATAACCGATTTGAACAGATATGCAGCTAGAAAGACCGACGTTGTGACAGTCAGCTGACTGGGAAATGATCCCTATGCGTCACCTACCAGGGCAAGCGACATATTAACGATGGTCTATATATTCAAAGATCATCTTCACTAAATGATAATGTATTTTTGCTTACATAATGAGTTTTGGTCACATGTTTTCCTCTTTGCAGTGAATTATTATGAAAATAATAAATTAAAATCCTGAAGCATACTCTACCAACGATATAACCATGTTCAACCCAATTGTATAATCATATATACTGATCCAAACTGATCATGACTCTAAGTACAAGATGAATACCTCGATGCTTGTTAATTGTGCATCATCAGTTAGCAGGCCCAGTCGACACCGATACTAAATAAACTGTTCTTGTGAGTTCTACAGAATCAATAGACAAACGATGCAAAACATATCTTAATTAGTTCGAAGAAGAATCTGGCCGAAATGCGGAAACGGATAACTATGCTTTTTGAAAACTAGTGCATCTTGAAGATGGGAATAATCACTACAACCTACAACTGATGTAATAACAAGAAATGCGATCCGAACTCGTATAGAGCTTTCTCTCTATCTTCAACAACACTAAAACTGTATCATCAAAGTAGTTTGGATCAAATGAGTATCAAAATCAAAATAAACAGTATACAGGGGACTTTCAGAAGGATTTGACCCACCGCTTGACGTCTTTCGTGGTTCGGAAATAAATCTAAATAGTTAACAAGGATCTTAAAGAAGAATTTCACCCACAGCTTGACGTAAATCAAATCAATCTAAAGTGCAATGGAAAACAATTAAAATATGTATACATGCTATTTAGATGTAAACAAGCATTTGAACACTTTAGCCATAACTTAACTTATTAAATTCGTTCAGGGTACACCTAGGGATATACATGTACTGTGTGCAATAATGTACTTACTTTATATAAATCATTTTATGAATATTCTAGACACCAATGGAAACATGCTAGATGCTACCAAATATGGTTGTCAAACGACATGATGTTAATGTCATATAGGAAAATGGCTTAGAACAACTTCTTGACCTTTGCCGCAATAATTATTTACAGAATCAAGGTGATTCTTACAATTCGTCGAAATGTAAGGTGATCGTATATAACGAGAGCTTATTTGACTACAAAAAGACAAAACGTTAATAGCGCCATGGAACTATTGACATTGACATTAACATATTTCACCATCTAAGAATTATCAATGAAACAAATATGTCCCTTTATGATTCTGTACAACAGTGTTTCTCGAAACTAAGTTTGATTGATTGATTGTTTTGTGGTTTTGCACCGATTTCAACAATTTATCAGATATATCACGGCGTTTCCTTGGTTAAATCACCAGTACTACTTGTCCTTTTATCCTGACTCCAGCCAGTAATTCGTAATGCTAAACTCGCAACCTTGAGCGTCTTCGGTATGACACGGACGGGCATCGAACCTGCGACCTACTGCACCCGGGGCGGACGCTCTACCACTACACCAGCTAGGCGGTATTCGAAACTAAGAAAACTAGGATCAACATACGTCAAATGACTCTGAAATTACTCTTATGGTAGTCGTGAGTGTACGCATCCATTCTCCATAAATACAATTATTATCAAACGCTTATTGCATGGTTCGGTGGGGTCTGTGGATTCACATTGTCTACGTGTATCAGTGGATATTGTAAGTAGTTCTAGAGGCTCGCGTATCTCCACTGGGCATACATATGTACATGTATTGCCACGTTGTTCGAGCCATTCAAGGCTTGAGCGTTGAGTAGTTCAATGGATTATGAAGGAAGGCTTTGGAAATGCAAACTCGAGACAGTTACAATTGGTAGGATGTTGGACACGAAGATTGATGCGATTTACATATCTTCTTTTAGTTGTAATACTTGTATGTAAGACTAGACCCTTTAGATGTTTTCAATTTTTTTGATAATACTGTTAAGCCTATCAACTTTGGGGTTATAAGTATTCTGATAAAGTTGAAAGAGTTCCTATAAAATTTTGGAAACAGTATTGTAATCTAGCAAGAAATTGTTTTAGGATAATTTGGAGGTCTACCTCTTTGTACCCGAAGCACTGCTACATGATGTTGAAACGCCTCGATGAGGCAGGTAGAAATACATGGGCAACCTGTATACAATAATCTCCTGTTTATGCATGGCTTTGGGTATGTATGGATTTCACATGACATAGGTAACGATGCTATATCTATTAAGCATTTTAAACAACGGATTCAAGACTGCTACTTACAAAAATGGCATATGGATAAAAACAATGCGGGAAAAGGACAACATTACAAACATTTCAAATCATTATTAAACCCAGAGCTATATTTAAATTCATTTTTACCTTTCTCCTTACGCAGGATATACATGTATAGTTACTTTAGATGCTCTAACCATGACCTTATGATGAGAGAGGTAGACACCTATCGATTGCAAGAAATTACCGTTTTTGCCCTTTATGTCTTGATAAAAATATGTACATTATTGAAGATGAGTTTCACTTATTTTACGAATGTCCTAAATATGACGATAGAAGAGACATTTATTTTAACGTATCCTGGATAAACAACAAGACTCTTGACAAATTGTATGCAATATTAAATACAAATATTCGGTCTGAAGTATACAATACTGAAAAATTCATTCAGAGCGCATTCAAACTAAGAAGTGAGACTCTTTCAATATCTTAATTATTTTTCAGCTTCAAATGTCAGTGTTATAATGTATTTAATCACTCCCTGTTGTATATACTTATAAATTATGTTGTATAATGCGCCGGTTGCCTAAATTGCGAAATAAATATATTGTATCTTGTATGTAGAGGATGTCAGGATTATGTTTATGATAACTATGATAGCATATTTATATTATTGATGATTTTTTGGTATAATAATAATAATAATACTGTAGATGGTGATAGTCATTTAGAATGCCATGCTGGTTATGGCGATGTTACCTCGTTGTTATGATGATGTCGGGTATGTTGACGAGTACGCCGATGTTCATTACATGTTATATGACGCATATTGCAAGTGGTATGGTGATTGACATGACAATGGACACGACGATGTCAATGGATACGGATGGGCACAACGATTGCCATAAAGAAGGCGATAATGATAGGTAAACTGGAGGGCATGGTCTTTGCGCACGATGTTGTGGCATAATAGTGACGGTGGACATAGTGATGGGCTTGGTTATGGATACGATGACATTGACTTCCAGTGAGGCTGTATGGTAAATTACTTGCAATGACACTGTGTGGGAATTGCCTCTCAATGTCGCTGTATGGGAATTGACTTGCTATGACGCTGTGTAGCAATTGACTACAAATGACACTGTGTGCAAATTGACTTGCAATGACATTGTGTGGGAAGTAACTTGCAATGACGCTGTGTGGGAATTGACTTGCAATGACCAAGCGTGGGATTTCACTTGCAATGACGCTGTGTCATAATTGACTTGCAGTGGAACTGTGTGGGAATTGACTCGCATTGACACTGTGATGGAATGATACTGTATGAGAATTGACTCACAATAAAACTGTGTGAGAATTGACTTGCAATGACACTGTGTGGGGATTGACTCGCATTGACACTTTGTGGGAATTGACTTGATATGACGCTGTGTGGGAATTGAATCGCAATGACGCTGTGTTGGAATGACACTGTGTGACAATTGACTTGCAATGACGCTGTGTGGGGATTGACTCGCATTGACACAGTGTGGAAATTGACTTGAAATGACGCTGTGTGGGAATTGACTTGCAATGACCAAGCGTGGGATTTCACTTGCAATGACGATGTGTGGGAATTGCCTGTCAATGATGCTGTGTGGGAATCGACTTGCAATGACCAAGCGTGGGAAATGACTTGCAATGACGTTGTGTGGAAATTGACTGCCGAAATTGACTCGCAATGACGCTGTGTCATAATTGACTTGCAGTGGAACTGTGTGGGAATTGACTCACATTGAAACTGTGATGGAATGATACTGTATGAGAATTGACTCACAATGACACTGTGTGAGAATTGACTTGCAATGACACTGTGTGGGGATTGACTCGCATTGACACTTTGTGGGAATTGACTTGATATGACGCTGTGTGGGAATTGAATCGCAATGACGCTGTGTTGGAATGACACTGTGTGACAATTGACTTGCAATGACGCTGTGTGGGGATTGACTCGCATTGACACTGTGTGGGAATTGACTTGAAATGACGTTGTTTGGGAATTGAATCGCAATGACGCTGTTTTAGAATTGACTTGCAATGTCGCTGTGTAAAAACTCGCAATGTGTGGGAATTGACTTGCAATGACGGTGTGTGGGAATTTACTCGCAATGACGGTGTGTTGGAATTGACTTTTAATGACGCTGAGTTGGAATTGACTTTTAATGACGCTTTGTGGAATTAAATTGCAATGACGCTTTGTGGGAATTGACGTGCAATGACCCTTTGTGGAAATTGACTTGCAATTACACTGTGTGCAAATTGACTTGCAATGACGCTGTGTGGGAATTGACTTGCAATGACGCTGTTTAGTACTTGACAAGCAATGACTCGTTGTGCGAATTGACTTGCAATGACACTGTGTGTGAATTGACTTGCAATGACACTGTGTGCGAATTGACTTGCAATGACATTGTGTGGGAATTAACTTGCAATAATGCTGTCAGGGAATTGACTTACAATGACCAAGCGTGGGAATTGACTTGCAATGACGTTGTGTGGGAATTGACTGACAATGACAATGTGTGGAAATTGCCTTGCAATGACGCTGTATCGGAAATGAATTGCAATGACGCTGTGTGCGATTTAAGTTGCAATGACGCTGTGCGGGAATTGACTCGTATTGACACTATGTGGGAATGACATTGTGAGGAAATGACACTGTATGGGAATGACACTGTGTGGGAAATGACTCGCAATAACGCTGTGTTGGATTTCGCTTGCAGTGATGCTGTGTGTGAATATACTTGCAATTACACTGTTTCGGAATCTCCCTGTAGTGATGCTGTGTGGAAATTAACTCGCAATGATGCTGTGTTGGGATTGATTTGCAGACAAATCGTTTGGGAATGACGCTGTGTGGGAATTGACTCGCAATGACCCTTTGTTGGAATTGCCTTGCTGTGACACTGTGTGGGAATTGACTTGAAAAGACGCTGTGTGGGAAATGACTTACAATGACCAAGCGTGGGAATTGACTTGCAATGGCGTTTTTGTGTTGAAATTGACTAGCAATAACACTGTGTGGAAATTGACTTGCAATGACGCTGTGTGAAACTGACGTGCATTGCCGCTGTGTGAAAATTGAGTTGCAATGACGCTGTGTGGGAATTGACTCGCATTGACACTGTCTGGGAATGACATGGTGTGGAGATGACACTGTATGGGAATGACACTGTTCAAATGACACTGTGTGGGAAATGACTCGCAATGACGCTGTGTTCGATTTGCCTTGCAGTGACGCTGTGTGGGAATGACACAATGACGCAATTACACTTTTTGGGAATCGCCCTGCAGTGACGCTTTGTGTGAATTGACTTGCAATGACGCTGTGTTGGAATTGGCTTGCAGTGAAACTGTTTGGGAATGACGCTGTGTGGGAATTGACTCGAAATGACCCTTTGTTGGAATTGCATTGCAATGACGGTGTGTAGTAATTGACTTACAATGACGTTGTGTAGAAATTGACTTGCAATGACGCTGCATGGGAATTGACTCGCAATTTTGCTGTATGGGAATTGACTCGCAGTGTAGCTGTATGGGAATTGACTCGCAATTTTGCTGTATGGGAATTGACATGCAATGACGCTTTGTGAGAATTGACTCGCAATGACGCTGTGTCTAAATCGACTCGCTATGACACTGTGTAGGAATTGACCTGCAATGACGCTGTGTTGGGAACTGCCTTGCAATGACACTGTTTGGGAAACGCCCTGCAGTGACTCTGTGTGGCCGGGAATTGCGTTGCAATGACGCTGTGTGGGAATTGACTTACAATGACACTGTGTGGGAGTTGACTTGTAATTACACTGTGTGGGAGTTGACTTGCAATGACACAGTGTTGGAATTGACTTGCGATGACATTGCATGTGAAGTGTCTTACATTGACACCGTGTGGGAATTTACTTGCAATGAAGCTGTGTGGGAATTGATTCGCAATGATGCTCTGTGGGAATTGACTTTCATTGAGACTGTGTGGGAATGACACTGTGTGGGAATGACACTGTGTGGGACTGTAACATTGTGTGGGAATTTACTTGCACTGACACTGTGTGGGAATTGCCTTGCAGTTACGCTGTGTTGGAATTGATTTGCAATGACACTGTGTGGGAATTGACTTGCAATGAAGCTGTGTGGGAATTGATTCGTAATGACGCTCTGTGGGAATTGACTCTCATTGAGTGTCGGAATGACACTGTGTGGGAATTGACTTGCAATGCCGATGTGTGGAAATTGATTCGCAATGACGCTGTGTGAGAATTACCTTGCAATGACGCTGTATGGGAATTTACTTTCAATGACACTGTGTGGGAATTGACTTGCAATGCCGCTGTGTGGAAATTGATTCGCAATGACGCTGTGTGAGAATTACCTTGCAATGACGCTGTATGGGAATTTACTTTCAATGACACTGTTTAGGAAACAAAAGCCCTGCAGTGACGCTGTGTGGGAATGGAGTTGCAATTACGCTGTGTGGGAACTGACTTGCAATGACACTGTGTGGGAGTTGACTTGTAATGACAGTGTAGGAGTTGACTTGCAATGACACTGTGTTGGAATTCACTTGCTATGACATTGCGTGGGAATTGTTTTTCATTGTCACTGTGTGGGAATTGACCTGCAATGAAACTGTGTTGGAATTGATTCGCAATGACGCTGTGTGGAAATTGACTCACATTGAGACTGTGTGGGAATGACACTGTGTGGGAATGACACTGTATGGGAATGACACTGTGTGGAAATTGACTTGCAATGACGCTGTGTAGTAACTGACTAGCAATTAGACTATTTGGGAATTGACTTGCAATGACATTGTGTGAGTATTACCTTTCAATGACATTGTGTGGGAATTAACTTGCAATGACGCTATGTGAGAATCGACTTGCAATGACCAAAGGTGGGAATTGACTTGCAATGACGTTGTGTGTGAATTAACTGGCAATGACGCTATGTGGGAATCGACTTGCAATGACCAAGCGTGGTAATTGACTTGCAATGACGTGTGGAAATTGATTTGCAATGACGCTGTGTGGGAATTAACTTGCAATGACGCCGGTTGGGAATTGCTTTGCATTGACACTGTGTGGGAATTGCCTTGCAGTGACACTGTGTGGGAATTGATTTGCAATGACGCTGTGTGGGCATTAACTTGAAATGACACTGTGTGCGAATTGGCTTGCAATGACACTGTGTGGTAATTGATTGCAATAAGACTATGTGGGAATTGATTGCAATGACACTGTGTGGGAGTTGACAGTGTTTGGGAATTTACTTGCATTGACACTGTGTTGGAATTGACTTGCAATAACGCTCTGTGGGTATTGACTGCAAAGACGCTGTGTGGAAATTGACTTGCAAAGACGCTGTGTGGAAATGGACTCGCAATGATGTTGTGTGGGAATTAACTTGCAATGACGTTGTGTGGGAATTGACTTGCAATAACACTGTGTGGGAATTGCTTTCCGGTGACACTGTGACTGAATTTACTTGCAATGACATTGTGTGGGAAATGACTTTGCAATGACACTGTGTGGGAATTGCCTCACAATGACACTTTGTGGGAATTAACTTGCATTGACACTGTGTGGGAATTGTCTTGTAATGACACAGTGTGGGAATTGTCTTGTAGTGAGAATTGACGTGCAATGACGCTGTGTGGGATTTGACTTGCAATGACGCTGTGCGGGAATTGACTTGCAATGATGCTGTGTGGGAATTGACTTGCAATGACGCTGTGTGGGAATTAACTTGCAATGACGCTGTGTGGGAATTGACTTACAATGACGCTGTGTAGTATCTGACTCGCAATGACACTGTGTGGGAATCGCCCTGCAGTGACGCTGTGTGGGAATTGACTTGCAATGGTGCTGTGTGGGAATTGACTTGCAATGGTGCTGTGTGGGAATTGACTTGCAATGACGCTGTGTGCGAAACGTTTTAGTGACGCGATGTGTTCATTGTCTAAGATACGATGTGTGCGAATTGCCTAAGTGACGCTATATGCGAACTGCCTAAGTGACGCGCTGCTGTAATTGTATGTGTGAAGCGCTGTGAGAATTGTCTGTGTGACACGCTGTGGGAATTGTCTGTGACGCGCTACGGTAATTGTTTAGGTGACGCACCGCGGTAATAGTATGTGTGACGCGCCACGATAATTGCCTGTGTGACGCGCAGAGGTAATTGTATGTTTGACGATGTGTGGGGATTGTCTGTGTTTCGCTGTGTGGGAATTGTCTGTGTAAAGTTGTGTGCGAATTGTCTTAGTGACGATGTGCGCATTGTCTAAGTGACGTTGTGTGCATATTGACTTGCACCGACCCCGTTTGCAAAATGATTGTTACTTCAAAAATGGAACATCATGGTATTTAAAAAGTGTGATAGGCTTGTTATCTCTTCAAAATCTCTCTTTGTTGAATTCGATATAGGCACTAGCAAATACAAGCCTCTATCTTTAATATGTAGTTCTGTTGTATCATTTCTGAAGTATTCGAGGTCTTTGATGTATATGAGAGGGTGGGTATACTTGTTTTACTCAGTTAATTGTAAGTAAATAATCTTTTGATCACACACTTAGTACATGGCTCGTTTGGGGTAACGAGTACGTGTCTGTGGATACACAATGTCTACGTGTATCAGTGGCTATTGTAAGTAGTTCAAGAGTCTCGTGCATTTCCACTGGGTATATATGTGCATTGCCACAGTGTTCGAGCCATTCGAGTGCAGTCAGTTATGGAGGAAGGCTTTGGAAATGCACAGTCGGGACAGGATAGTCCCCCACCCATCCCCAAAAGCAACGAATGCATTATGAAAATTCGTTTTTTTTATATTAATGAGATTCCTGGTAATTTGTTTGACGATGCATAGATGATCCTAAACTTATATTGAATTGAGTCGTATGTATTGTCAAATGACTGCCTCTATCCTAAAAATGTAGTTGTACTGTATCATTTCTGGAGTATGTTAGGTGTTTGATGTATATAAGAGGGTGAGAATAATTGTTTTACCAACAGCTACATGTGAGTAAAGCGTATTTACGATTCAGTTGTTTTGTCAAAGGTTCTTTCCGAAAGTGAGTTGTGATATGTTGTAACCGTCATACAAATTCAGACACTTGAATGAACATATAAACAATGTATAAAGTCATCTCGAAGGATGTCGCACACTACATCAACTGTACTTGCAATTGGCTGCTTACATATGATGTCACTGGACAGTTGTGTAGATTAAACTCATCTATATGCATAAAAACAGTGTTTAATTTCCGACTGTAGACGTTCATGCAAAAGCCGTGTAAGGCATTAGATCACAAGTTCAATATTTATCACATTGTGAGTAAATACAGGAGTAATATAAGTGTTCCTGTGTAATTCGTCTTTTCTAAGCAGCAACTCATGGATCGATCTTTGACATAATTTATGGACAATTATATAAAACAGCACTATAGATAGCAATCGTCATTTATTTAGCTTTTTAATTTATTCTGTTACTTCATACCCGCTTACTTATGGCACTCAGTAAAGTATATATAAGTCGGTTGAATTATAGCTTTTAAGTGATGCGTGTATTATCCAGGTTGCTCTCAAAAGAGCATCACATGTCCTGTCCTGACTGTAAACAGACTGTCATGTGCATTGCTACACACTTATTAAATTGTTGCTCCGTAAAGAAACACATACGTGACTAATTGTGGAATAAAACTTTCTCTATGGGAGATGACAACTATAATACGTTTATGATTATGAGCCCGCATAAACACATGTTATAGTTATTATTCAGGTGCAACTAGTTTGACTTGTAGATACGTCCATGGCTATTTGTTTTAAAACATGTTTGAAGTATATTCATGCATTATGTAAAAACCTGGTGTTCGTGTCCTTGTCTTAATGATATCACAGCATATACAAATCACATAGCATTAGCTAACATTCCTTTATACACCGACTTACCCAATCATCCATGTATATACTACAAATGCATACATGTATATATGTTAGAACATGATATACAAGTTTCGTCATTGTTGTATGACAGTCTATGCGTTTTGTATGTCGTATGTGTATGGTACTCTTCACATGTGAAAGTACCACATGGCCGTGTTTGGAAACTCACTAAAACGTTAGTGGATCGAGATAAAGTAGAAACCATTGTTCCTTAACGAGAACGGCATCTGCTCCTAGGAAATACAGAGCTGTCATAGGCAGATACCTGAACACCTAGCGATAAAGAGAAGTAATTCTGACTCGTGTAGTAATATATTAGGGCAACGCTAGGAATGGTAACGTATTCTTTCAATCAGACAGTTCGCTAGCACATTACTCGACACACTACGCAATGACTGGGAGACTCCAGGCTGTATGACACCTGTATGCAGAACGTTTTATGATATGACACGCATTTTGGAGAGCTTATGAGGGAAGAACGCATTGGAGTGTTTGTGGGACTGTGCTGTAAAATTACAAGTCAAAATATGATAAAAAAGTGCCTAACCCACCACTAATTGCAATAGAAATGAAGTTGTGTTTTTCTGAAAGCTTAGAATCAACTGAATAACATACTAAAAGTATAGTAAAATAAAATGAGTGGAACATTGTTTATTTTTATATTGACTATTTTGACTTTTTCATTTCAGGATGATTTCTTGCAATCTAGAAATTAGCATAACTCGGTCAATATATCTCCAAAATGAGCATAACTGGTATCTTTAATCATGTTTTAATTGTCTATCTTTCATTTGAAACATGTTACCAACAACTTTGATCACTCTTTATATGGTATACAGAAAGCCAGGGTGGTTATTTGTGGCGGAAATTGGTGTACCCCTACCCGGAAGCCAACAGCCTTTTTACACAAAAATGGGAAAATGTCAATGTTTGAGAAAAACTCATCAAGGCAATACCTTTAAACACACACTACCTGCTTCTATCAATGTTTTCTATTTCATAAGTTAGAAAAGCTAGATATGGCCCTTGTAAGTGATTTTACAACTCAATTAGTTTTAATCAGAACTAATTAGACCTCCCCATAGGACTTTTCAAGATGGCATCCTCTTGAAGATTTGATGTTTGCTTATTAGCCAATTTCACTCCAAAATTAACCAAAGATGTTTATTTAATTAAAAATAAAGACCATAAGGTAAGAAAAGTACCAAGGATGAAACTATTGCTCAGTTGTAAACAGTTTATTAACACTGCATTGTATTTTTAGGCTTGTTTAGAAATCTAACCAGGTGGCCATGTGCCCTTTGTTTTAAGAAAACTGAAGGGAGCATTCATTGTTTTCTAGTAGTTCTTTGTCTTTTCATTTGTGTTGTTGATCAGGTGCTAGTATCATCCACAATGCTCCATGACTTTTACCATCAGAAAAAAGAAACAGATGCCCAAGATGAGAAGATGCGACTGATCAAGACGGCGGCGCAACTTATCAAAAGTGACATCAAATCGGTGGTACAAGATAAGAGCATATACCCATCCAGCCTTGATATGTCGAATAATGAGACCGTAAAAGAATATCTCCCAGAATCGCTCAGACTTCTACTAAAAATGTTGTTTGTGGGAAAGGAAAAGGACTTGAAAGTAGGCTCCATAGGGCAGGCTATCATGCAGGCTACTCGACCCAGGGTTCTACAAGCCTCACTACTGCTTGGGCTCGGTGTACAGGTTTTTGAAAGATACATTAGATGCCCTTGGATACAGCTGTTCCTATTCCGAGGTTCAAAGCTATGAACGAAGTGCGGCCATCACATGTGGTACAGACATCCCGGGTTATATCCCTGGACAGTTTATCCAATATGTTGCTGACAACGTTGATCACAATATTCGTACACTGGATGGGAAAGACACATTTCACGGGATGGGAATAATAGCCAATGTCACACCCAAGACAAATCAAGCATCCGCGATTCCACGAGTTACTGTGTCAGGAGACGATATTGCTAAGGTGGGCCGTATCAACATCAGATATTTTACATCGGCATGTAGTGGCATGCAGTCATTTCTATATGAGAAGTTACCGGTAGCTGCCCCTGGTAAGATATCTACCAATGTGGATCTTTTGTGGAAGATTTCTCTGACCGTGCGATCTCCAAGGCCGTCTTGGACAGGAATGATGCACATGGTAAGTCATGGGGAGCATCCTGGGCAGGCATCAGTTGTGTTCCTACCAATGATAGATCTAAATCCCAGTGATCTCACCTGTATTTACTCAACTTTGCATTTTGTTTGTGATCATGCACGTCGTTATAATGTCACGCCCATCCTGACCTTCGACCAGCCACTGTGGTGGAAAGCTCTAACAATAGTCCAGAGTGAGCCAGTGAACAGTAAACTTCGTTCAGTTATCCTCCGATTAGGTGGTTTTCATACTCTCATGAGTTTTCTTGGATGCATTGGGCACCTGATGACTGGTACTGGTGTGAAAGAACTACTCGAGCTTGTCTTCGCAAGCAACACTACAGCCCACATGGTGAGTAGTAAAGCTGTGTCCCGTGCAATACGTGGACACCTTCTCATAGATGCAGCTCTCAATGCCATACTTACATCACAGGCATTTCAGGTGGATTTAAAACAGATAATTGATCCTGCTGAAGTTGAGGTGACTCCTCCCAGTGAACTTGAGGAAGTTGGTGTTCTTTACGATAGACTGGTCAATGGTACATTTTCTACAGCTGATATAGAGGCGTCTCAGGTCCTTGATGACATTGACAAAAGTATCCAGGCTGTAAAAGTTTCAATGATAGACCAACGGACTGCTCAGATGTGGATCCAGTATATGGAGATGGTGGACATTGTACGTTTGTTCTTGAGATCAGAAAGGACAGGTGATTGGTTGCTCAACTTACAGACCTTATACAGAATGCTACCATATATGGCAGCTTCTGGACATAATCTCTACACAAAATCACTGCGCATATATCTACAGCTGATGGGAGAACTGCCTAACAAACATCCGGAAGTATACGAAAGGTTCATCCAGGGCCTACATGTTGTTCGCCGATCAGAACAATTCTGGGCTGGTCTTTCAACAGACCTTGTCATCGAGCAAGTACTCATGAGGAGTTTGAAAACATCAGGCGGCCTTACTACAGGACGGGGTATGACGGAGACGCAACGATTGGTCTGGGTGATGTCCAGTCCTGTTTGTGCGGAGGTGAACAATGCAATTCAGGACCTCACAGAAGTCAGCTACACAACCAGTGACCAACATAAGGACCTCACACATTCTCGTCAAAGCAAGGATCTGGCTGATACGAGAGCAATGCTGGCATTCTTAACTGAACGGAACCCGTTTGAATCCGGTGACAATTCCTTGCACAGCATTGCAACTGGAATAGTTGCAAAGCCAAATGTCAACATCGATGCTGCCAAGGTTGTTGGTGACAATATTCTGATTAAATGGCTGGTGAACGTGTGCTCAAATATACATTCAGAAAAAAGGACCAGGTAACAACGATGGATACCAAATTTACAATGAAGACAGCTGATGGTGACATTAACATCGACTCGCAACTGCTATTTCAGAGACTTGTAATTGCTGGCACCCACGTAGGGAAATTACCTGACGTCATGCGTTATGAGCTGTGTGCATATCCGCCAGCATTTTTTGAATCTAGACATGTGTTATTGGCGGCTAACAAGCCTGTGTTGGCGTCTGCAATTTGGGACCTGTCACCTCTAGATACCAATGGGCCTAATGGTGATGCTTGATATGTACTTGATGGTGGCGTCCTACTCCAACGGATACCATGGCTTTTGAGAGAGATGTACGATGCAATCCTGAATCGCTACTTGAGCTAAATCAAGAGATATGGTCAATCTATTGTAGTATTCGATGGCTACAGAGATGGTCCCTCAACAAAAGCAATACACATAGAAGGAGAGGTGACGGACATCAAGGAAGGAAAGTGTCCTTCACGGCATTAATGTCTCTTTGCGTAAAGAAGGAAGAGTTCCTCAAAAACAAAGAGAACAAGCAGTTGTTCATTGACATGCTAGGGGAGAAACTGGAGCAGTGTGGCAATCAGGTGATGAGTGCAAGTGGAGATGCAGATCTACTGATTGCTAAGACAGCTGTTGAAGCCACCAGTAAATCAGACACTGTGCTCGTTGGGGATGACACAGACTTATTGGTCCTGTTTTGTTTTCTATACAAAATGTCAGCACCACACAATTTATACTTCATGCCAGAACCCAAAAAAGGGTGAAAGTGTTGGTGATAATCTCCTTTTCGCTCATGCAGTTCTGGGTTGTGACACAACATCGAGGCTGTTCGGTATAGGGAAAGCTGTAGGACTAACTCTTTTGAAGGGCAATGACATCTTCTGTCAACAAGCCGTGGTGTTGGGAAATCTGAAGTCAACACCAGCTGAAATAATTGCCGCAGGGGAAAAGGCTCTGATGTGTCTATACAAAGCCAAAGCCACAGATACACTTGATTCCTTCAGATTTTTAAGATTTCAGGAAAAGGTTGCAACAAACAAAGCTTCAGTTCACCCTAAAGTTCTTCCACCGACCATAGCAGCGGCAAAATATCACAGCCTCCGCGTCTTCCATCAAGTTCAAGAATGGAAAGGACACATATTGGATCCGCTTGAATGGGGCTGGATAATGACTGACGGTAGAAAGACACCAGTTCATTCAGACCTAGACGCTGCACCCGAGTATCTGATTAAGCTTGTGAGGTGCTCTTGCAAAGGGGATTGTTCAAACAAGAGGTGTGGTTGTCGCAGCATTGGTTTGGAGTGCACAGTCGCATGTAGTGAGTGCAGGGGTGTATGTGCAAATGGAGAGGAAACGGAGGACAATTATAATCTATAAATAACTGATGTTCCTCAAGACTATGACTCAGTGCTGGATTTGGTCCTCTTTTAGCACAATTATAAGTCACATGAAGTAGAAAACATTCAAAGAGACAGATAGTGTGTGTGTGTTTAAAGGTATTGCTGTGATGAGTTTTTCGCAAACATTGATATTTTCCCATTTTTGGTAAAAAGGCTGTTGGGCTTTGGGGAAAGGGAACACCAATTTAGGCCACAAATAATTACCCTGGTTTTCTTGGAATGCTCTTAAATGAAAGGCAGTGGCTGAAAACACCAAGTAAAGACACCAAGTTTGTTATTATATGTTGACAAATGGCAAAGTTATGCTTATTTCTGATTTTAACGACGAAGCGGTGCATAAAGGGTAGAGGTATACCCCCATCTTACCATATAAGGAGTCATTCCAGTTGTTTGAAACATGTTTATATTGAAAGGTTGACCATTAAAACATGAATAAAGATACCATTTATGCTCATTTTGGAGGTACATTGATCGAGTTATGCTAATTTCTAGATTGCTTAAAATCTTTTTGGGAAAAAAAGGGTCAAAATAGTCAATATAAAAAAAAACAATGTTCCACTCATTTTATTTTACTATATTTTTAGTAAGTCATTCAGTATAACTTAAGCTTTCAGAAAAACACAACTTTGTTTCTATTGCAATTAGTGGTGGGTCAAATCATAAATTGACTGGACTAATAATTCGATCTAGTTCGTGAATACTGTAGTTCGTTCCTGAAATGCACCATATACACAAATCTTATCTGATAAACCGATATAGACTAGTTTGCACACCATTTGTGTACTTTCACTCCTTCTTACCTGTTTTTGAACTATTTGTTACTATTACCTACTTGACAAGTGTGTACAATTATGATCATTCAAGGCACACAATTTAGGTAAACTTGAACATTCGTTTTTTCAGAAGTGGACGAAAACTCCAATAAAATAAATATATTAAGACAGTACCTGACCTCTATAAATAAAATAGAGTGGAACAGATTTAACACTTTCGATAGAGTGTTACCATAGGAACGTTGCGTTTTACAATTTTGAAATGGGCCAGTGGTAAAGGAAGTGGTGTATTTGTCTTCCATGTCTATTCTAAGCTCCAGTGACCGTCGAGTGCAGCAGAGCGGAACAATTTAAACCATTTCTATAGAAATTCTGTGTTTCATGACCAGATCTCATTCAAGTTTCTTTCTATCGTGAGCTTTGGTGGCCATCTTTGACAGTAGAGCAGAATAGTTTGAACTATTATTGCAGAAGGTAACCTAATGAACA
This sequence comes from Serripes groenlandicus, assembly GCA_031761405.1. Lineage (NCBI taxonomy): Eukaryota > Metazoa > Mollusca > Bivalvia > Cardiida > Cardiidae > Serripes > Serripes groenlandicus. Next base: position 28,433,846 of record JASEVX010000003.1, read on the forward strand.
TTTGTTTGAACACCTTTTGGTTTTGATGCAGTCGATTAGGTGGAAATGTCGTTAAAAATCGATATATTTGCTATTGATAGCGTCAATTGTTTACGGAGCTGAGCAGAAGAACTGTTTGCGCTATTTTCATAGAGGGTCACTAAAGGAACTTTTATGTGAATTTCTTTTTGAACTGAGACAGTGGTTAAGGAGGATATTTCGTTAAAAATAGTTGTTCTTTTTTAGCTCTTACGACCTTCTTGTGCAGTCGGGTGGAAATATTAAAATAATAAGGTTGATTTGTGTGAAACTGTTTTTGTGATTGTGCCGGGAAGTATGAAGGACATTGTTCTTATCTTTGATTGATATCCTTGTGGTGTAGCAATAGAGCTTCACGGGTTCGATCCGCGTCCGGGCTATACCAAAGGCTTAACAATGGTAGTAATGGCTGGCCTCCTTGGCACGGTTTGCATTATGACTGCATGGCTGGTGTCAGTATTAATGAACCAGAAGTAGTGGTAATTTGCCCAGGAAACGCCGTGATTTAACTGGACAAGATATCGATGGATGCCCCCAGAACTATAGAAATAGTCATAGGATGCACTTATATACTTGTTAGTGACGCTTTTCATGAAGTGTCATTGACTCAATTCTATAGTTACTCCGAAAAGGACACAATTTTTCTTTGTCGTATCATGTATAAATTAAAAGGACAATAACTCTGTGACAAATCATCGAACCGAAGCATAGTGATAGTTTGCACTTGTAAGTGAAGCTTTCCAAAAAGATTCAGTGAATTCAATTCAGTACTTGCTGAGAAATAACCCGGACAAAAGCGAAAGTGAATTTTCCTATGTCATATTATAACGAAATTAAAAGTGTAATAACCCAATCAAAAATAATCAAACCAGAACTTTGTGATAATATGCACATCTCCCCCCTTTATAGAAGCTTTCCATAAAGTTTTAGAGTTTTCCTGCGTTTTAAAAGGTAATAGGTCTAATAATAATCATCGAACCGGATCATTGTGGTAACATGCACATCTCCTCTTGTAAGTGGTTTTCCATAAAGTTTCATTAGCATCAAGTCGGTAGTTGCTAGGGAATAGCACAGACAAAAGCGAGAAGGAACGAACGGACAAACAGACGAACGGACGGAAGAAGCGGCGACTATATGCTCGTCCCGACCACCAGCCGATCAATCTATCAATCTTATCTTTAAACAACTTCGGTAGCGAACCACTGGGCCAGAGGTTTATAAGATATCGTAAACTCGTTTTCTATGTTGAAGTCTAGTAGCTATTTTGTAGTTGTGTGGAACAATTTGAACAATGTCAGAAAACGGTTACCGAGTTAACATTTGTGTTTTGAACATTGGGCCGAAGATAAAGCGGAGATGTTGTAGTTTCAGCTCTGGCTATCATAATAAGCGGCTTCGCGGAACGATTGAACACTTGGTACAAGGCCACTAAGGTATTGATTGAGTATTTGAGGTTTAACGCTCTCCTGTACACGACGAGCTCAATGTAAGCTATTGTGTTTTCCTTCTGGTCGTCGTCGGTTGTACGTCGTGCGTCTGAATAAAATGTGATTTTATTAAATTATGTGAGGGCTTCAGGACCATCATGGTCCTCTTGTTTAACATGTGTTCATTCATATCGCGGCGGCCAGCTCTCATGGCCTGATTTTTCTCGCAATTCGTTCACACACAGAAATCCGTCGGAACAATTGGTTGCTTTTCAACATAGTCTAAATTTATTGAAGTCTAATTACGATTGTCTCAGTGACTTTTATCAAACGTCTGAAAGAATATAGGGCGATATGGAGTTCAAACTCACAATCCCCGAAATAACAGACCTAGGCGCTACCGACTTAGCTATCGAGGATCGGCCCAACTTAACGAACATGCGTGTGAATTAATTTTGAAAAAAAGAGCTAGCAGTTCAGAATTAGATGTCGTTTAAAATGTATTTTATCTTTCACCGCAGTGCAGTGGAACGGTTTGAATATGTTTTGTATATGGTAACCCAAAGTGTATTTGTGTGAGAATATTTTGAAATTGCGTCCGTAATTCATGAGGATATAACGTGTACACATGCATTAGTATAGAATAAGCAAATAAGTTTCAGATCGCTTTCATAAGTAATATCATATGTTAAAATTTATTTATCAACATACCTATGACTAACTCTACCATCTGTGTGTGATAAAGTCCGTCTTTTTGTTAGCTATTAAACGGTTCATGATAATGAGAAAAAAAGAAATCAATCCAATCAAAAGATCAAAATCAATCCAATCAAAAGATCGAAAACATGACTTTTCACAGGTCTATTACTTATTCTGAATTCATCAACACAAATGTACATCAGCAAAGTCGAATTTATAAAGACACACCAAGTATTGAATAAGAAAACTATCTCATAATAATTGTAAACTTGCGAAAGTCATAAGTTCGACGTAAAAACGGAATTGTTTGACATTAATGTACATAATAAATACCTGATTGGGTCAACGGCTCAGCTTCATGTATTACAGCTTCGGTTGTAGACTTCAAGGTCAAACAATTTTGAAGTAAAGCATGTAGTGGTAACCTGCATACCTTGAATGACGTTGACTCCGTAACTATGATTACGCTCAATTTCCCGGACCGAACTGCAGGTAACAGAATATCAAATACTTCATACCATTTTAAAGCTTTTGGTTCATTAGGCTTGTATTTACCAGTGAAATCTTCTATTAGGATAACAAAACCATCATCAATACGAATGTGCCTTATGTCGTGTGTGTTTCGTAGTAGAATGCATCGTCCCACAAAGGGAGTCATCAAATGTGCAGCAAGCGACGTTTTCCCTGTCTTTTCTGGGCCATCGATATGAAGCATGTTTCGCCGTTTTAAAATATTGGCTGCGTCATCTACTATAGTCTCTGGCAGTGATATCCATCGTTTATGGAACTCAAGGTAGGTTTTAGTTTGCACTGTAGTGAAGTAAAAATGAGAAGTAAGTTTGACCCAAATTCTGAATGCACTACTAAAATATGGAAAAACATATAAAGAGCCACGATTGCTCAATATGTCAACTATTTAATTCTGCATGTCGAGGTTAATTCAAATCTACATGAATGAAAACATCGTTTGATTTAGCATCACTTCCATGACAATATGCTCACATACATATGCATCATAATCGTATTTACATTATACTCAAACGTTAGGCTCATTGCATGCCACATGTATTTCAATTGCTTTCTAAACAAACGAGGCCAAACAAAACAAGTCTATTTGTATTTTTAAGTCTGTTTTGTGTTTGCAAAATTTGTTGTGTGAATAACCCCAGCTCTTGCTTTTAACTAGTGTATAGACGAAATAGCGAAAACAAATCAATCTGATTTTCATATAGTCATATCATGACACACTTTTATCAGTACGCTGATAAGAATTTTTCACAATGTAACACACTAAGATTCTTATTCAAACATTAGAAGTCAAAGATGAGCAGCATTATGTCAGCAATTGTTTCAGTCTACTGTCGTCTTGCTTTTTACATTTTAATTGTTCTTTCACATGAATTATGTCGACACGCTGGTATTTCATGCCGGGTTTTACATTGTTATTGTACTGACACTTTTCAATACTTTTGATGTGTTTGTATATGTTGCAAAGAACCATATAACATATATATATTATACATACATACCCTTTTCCAGCAATGATTTACACAAATCAATGGCTAGAGAAGAAAAATCCATGTGACAAATGTATACAGACACTGGAAATAATCAACGCGAAAGTTATAAAATCAACCAAAGGAAGAACACCGACGATGTAATATGCTTGTAAAACAATGAACATAATAAACATAAGAGCTCATTTGTTCGCTGTGACGTCTGCGAGTTACATCCCTCAATCGCTGACAACTTACTAAACAAAGCTCTAGACTTCGCATTCTAATTTTTGCAACATCGCGGACAATGAGAAAGATATAAATCTTCATGACAATTTACCCAGGTTATATATCAAAGGAACGCATGGTATAAACGGCAACATTCTGATTTCTTTTCTGAGCTGTTTTTCTCTCAAGACAAATCTTCTGCAAACATTTATATAGAACTCACCTTGCAAGTTTGTTAATATAGGGTCTTCCGTATTCCCTTTGGTCACTTTTCGCTTACCTGTGTAAAGATAAAGATAGTGAATTTTATACAGAAGCAGTGAAATGTCACACCATTTTTCGTTTCAATGACTGCATAAGACGGGTATTTTAACTTAAGAAACATCTACCTGACACATATAGACCCGTCTTAAAGTTTTCCAACTTAATCTTAAAGTATCTTTTTATCTAACTAATTCAATTCATTGTATATGCCTATCCTGTACATGTATAGAGTCAATGACTTACATGCCAAGATATTGACATCTTCCCCTGTTGTTGGTTTTTGCAAATCGAAGTGGTCCTCAAATATATCATGCATTTCTGTATCCGGATAGTTAGAATATTCTACAAATATGTCCTTTTCCATTGTAATTATGACGTATATTCTATTTTCTGCGGTTCGTTCTTGCGTGTCACGAATCTGATCAAAACATTTGTGTACATCTGTCACCATGCGTGGCATAAATTTAGATGAACCAATTGGATCTCTATAGATTATAAGTCCAACTTCATCATTGTAGATATGCTCCCAGTCTGAGAACCGACTCATTTCAATACATCTTTCAGTTTCTACATCAAGACCTTTAGCTAAATGTAGAGCTGTTGCTATGGACTTGCTAGACTTTGTTCCTATCAGGCATAGTGGGCTCAAGTTGCCAAGGAGTATTGTTCTCATTTTTTCATAGTCATCTGGAGGTTCATAATTATCGAGAGGATTTGAAGCAATTGTTCGTTTGAAACGATCTGAAAAAAATAGACGTTAAAGAATGTGTCATAAACTAGAATCAGGTTTTCAACGTTGAATACTATATATAATGATAAGTATAAGACGTATACCTATAGCGTTCGTCACAAACTATGTAGAAACACCTATGTTTTGAAACAACGGCCCGTATATTAACCTGAGTGAGCGACTGGGCAATAAATAAGTCAATGATAGGTAAGAAGACTATCAATCCCATTAATGAAGGAACATCCTGACTAGGCACCATTGATGTGCTAATAATGATATTTCTATTTTATAGTTACAGTGACCTTATTCCTAAGAATCATTTTACTCTATATAACGTTATTGTAAGAAGAAGAGAAAGCTTTACATGCTTAGCCCCTACCCTTCTTTAAAGGACAACTACGTCGCAATCGAAATAACCAGAAATCAACTTCATTGAAAACTGACGGTCGCCAATTAATGGGGTCTGTTAGTGAAAGAGTGACAGTCAGTCGGATAGAACATACATATAGACGACCGAATAGACAGAAGGATGTACATACAATGGGAAAGTGATCTATATCTGACACACAGCAGCGAAGGTTATAGAATAAGACTAAAAATAGTTTAATTGTAAAAATAAGGAATAACGTATGCAGTGTGTTGAGTAGCGGTATCTCGGCTGGTAACACAACGTATATCGACCAAGGCCTCTTTAGTTGGTATCCGGGCTCAACAAACCATTCCTTTTGATGATTTACACAAGTCATCGTGACTAGTGTGATTCGTCTTCCATCAATTGACTGACAGCCAATGTGGGAAGGTACTGCGATATCTAGGAACAATGTTGTGTGAAGAACTGGTGCAATAAGTCAGTAAGTCAAATTGTATGATATAAACAAAAGACTGTTGAAAATGACGTTACACTACCATAAATCAGCTATGTTGCCGTGATGTATGCTTTCTCATTTGATTAATTGTCGATTAATTCTTAGTTTTGTCTTGTTATCCTTTTCCCTATGAGGCATTATGGCCATTTGTTTTCAACATGTATATTCAGAATTCTCTCGAGAACAGTTCTTTCAAATAATCTAGAAATCAGACAAGCAGGTTCAGCATAGAAGAACTTTAAAGTGTTGTCATACTGCCCTTTTCTGACTTCGAAGTAACCAACGTTGTATTTAGATTTTGATTCTTCGAACAAGGGGTAACTATGTGCAGTGAGGCGGACATTGGTCAAGTGGTTTAAGAGGTGATGGAGTTTAAAGCATCAGGATAAGCATGGACGACGACGAATATAGAACTAGAGATTGCTTTTTTGAATAAGCGCTTGTCTCCCGATGTGTGTGGTCGTAGAGGAGGAAAAGAAATGATGGAGATGAACTTTGTAGTTTTGGACTGGAGATGAAGCAAAAGTGACTTTGAAGTTTGGCCTATTAACCTGTAGACAATAGTGGACATGTATTGCATAAGATGCACAAGATTAGTGGTTACTCTTTTAAGAATGAAAGTAATTTGGATGTAAGAAGTACCATTTTGTTTTTATTTCGATATGGAGCAAGCAATGATCACTGGTGGTTTTGTGGCATGCTGACAATTGTATACGTCATGTCATGGTAGCTGTAATGTATTGGAATTACACCAGATTCTTTGCAGTTGATATTTTTAATGTATAAATGATCTAGTAGGGTCCTCTGTGCAGTTGTAAGTTGTTGGATGATATGTGAGTAATTGCGCAAGCAAGTGTTCAAGTCAGGATTAGATGTTTTAAGGACATCAATATTAAATCAATAAGGGTCATCTACATGTTACGACCAACCTGCACACCAAGTATGAAGTTCCTGGGCATAAGCGTTCTTGAGTTATTGAGTAAAAACTATTTTTCAGCTGAAGGTTACCGTGACCTTGACCTTTGACCTTGTGACATCAAAATCAATAAGGGTCATGTACTGCGCATGGCCAACCTGCATACCAAGTATGGATTTCCTCGGCCCAAGCGTTCTTCAGTTATTGAGCGGAAACCATTTTTTACCTCACAAGGTCACTATGACCATGACATTTGACCTTCTGACATCAAAATCAATAGGGGTCATCTACTGGTCATGACCAACCTGCATACCAAGTATTAACTTCCATGGCCAAAGCATTCTACAGTTATTAAGCAAAAACAATTTTTCAGCTCATTGTCACTGTGACCTTTCAGATCAAGATCACTGTGACCTTGACGTACTGACCTCAATATCAATAGGGGTTTTCTACTGGGCATGGCCAACCTGCATACCAAGTATGGAGTTACTCGGCCCAAGCGTTCTTCAGTTATTGAGCGGAAACCATTTTTTACCTCACAAGGTCACCATGACCTTGACCTTTAACCTTCTGACATCAAAATCAATCATGACCAACCTGCATACCAAGTTCCTACACCCAAGCGTTCTTCAGTTATTGAGCGGAAACAAGTGTGACAGACGGAAGGACGGAAGGACAGAACGGGCAAAAACAATATGTCACCCCATGTATGGGGGAGACATAATTAGCTCTATAATATAATTTGAACTAAAACGAATTTGCTCTTGATGATTTAAAACACTTCAGAACCAGTTTCCGTCGATAATCTGTAACTATGCAATCTCATTAAAAACCAGGGCTTCACTTCGATGCAGAAGCCAACGCTGGTATAGATCTGGTGACGGCCTAATACATGTCGTCTGAGATTGACCTTTGTGTCGATCAATACATTGTCGCCTAAATAACGTTAGGCATTAAAAGGGAAGATAACCAAAATGAATAAACGAGATTAGAGAAGTTACGATGTCAATTTTTCCGATTGAATAGTAAGCCTTTTAATGGCAGAATTTTGCAGTGGTTGTACCGTTCAAGTTCCTTGGACAGAAACACAGGCACCTGCTCACGACTAGTTAGTATCAATTCCAGACGACCTACATGTAGTTTGCCGTGTGGTCAAATCCAATACACGCACTGCGAAGTATTTTGATCTGATTTGAATGAGATTGGTAACTATTCAACCAATATTATGTTTACTTTGGTGATAGTGTAGTAATAATATCAAATGTATGTTGTAAATACCTTTCATATTTTGAAGTCGATCATCTACCGTTTTCATTCTCTTGCGCGGTGCCTCTGAAACAGAACGAGATGACCATGTGGCCCTGGATCCCTCACCTGATTTTATCTTTTTTCAATTAAGGCTTTAAGCCACGCCCCCTGGCTGCCATAGTTTTCAACCAATCAACATGGCTTGAAGGAATCTGATAGAGGGTTACCCTAGGAATATGTCTACACATTTATATGAAAATCGGCCAAACACTTTCGGAGGAGAAGATTTTTTAAGTTTTCACTAAAGCCATATATGGCAAAATAGCCCCGCCCTGTGTCAGCCATGTTTTTCGACCAATCAACATGGCTTTAAGGAATCTGATAGTGGGTCACCCAAGGAACATTTCTACAAAATTTATGAAAATCTGCCTGACACTTTAGGAGAAGATTTTTTAAGTTTTCAATATAGCCATATAAGGCAAAATAGCCCCGCCCCCTGGCGGCCATGTTTTTCGACCAATCAACATGGTTTGAAGGAGTCTGACAGAAGAACATCCAAGGATCATTTCTACAAAATTATTTTAAAATCTGCCAACCAGTTTGGGAGAAGAAGAATATTAAATTTGTTTTCGTTTTATTGCCAGAATTCTGCATGGATCCCAAAAAATGGAAGGAATTCTGGTGAGGCCATTGAGAGGATGCTTTCTTTGAAGTTTCATCCCAATTGACCCACTGGTTACTGAGAAGATGTTGACGGACGCACGACGCACGACAGACATCTGGCGATCACAATAACTCACATTGAGCACTTCGTGCTCAGGTGAGCTAAAAATACAAGAAAACCTTTTTGTTTATGAAGTATAATGTAATAAAGCGTTCAGTCGAACAATTGCACAACTTGATTATGTTTATATTCATACTGTCATACGTACCATTTTTTCTCTTCGTTATCTCGACTACGTTTTCAAGAAAATTGTTGGTAGTCTTTGTTCTTTCCTTAATACAAATGAGGTCTTCTGTCAAATCTCTGTTTATACTGAGTATATCTTTTATTATATACACAAAAGGCGAAGATGTAGGCAGCGCTTTACTTTTCAATTCCTTTATTGTCTTTGATACTTCAAATTTATATATAGGGTTGATTGTACTTGCCAAATTGATGGACGCAGTTTCAAGATCATTCCAACATTGGTTGAACTGTACAACATCTATCTTGGTTATGTCACCGTGATGGCTTAATTTATTTCTAACTTCTCTGATCATTGTTATCCAAGGTTTTTCTGGTAAAACTTTATAAAGGTTTATAAGCAAACTGGATACTAGTGTTATATCAAAGATTTCGTCTGTCACTGACCTCCCGGAAGAGAACAGGTCATTATATTGACTTTGACGTATCAACTTCTTGATTGTAGGCTCGTGGTATCTAAGATATGCATCCATTGTAGTGTATGGTACTCCTGTGGTAGCGTCACTTTGAGCATTTAGTAAGAACAGCTCTCTTAAGACTTTACAACTTTCTTGGACGAAAAGTTGTAATCGGAGGTAATGCTCAACGCTTTCTGCCATATTCCTGAAATAACATACAGAACATACATTTTATTGTCTATGTTGAGTTTCAACTTGCATTTCCGTGTTCGGTCACTAGTTCTTTTAACTAGAACCACCCGGAGCGTCGATTATAATACAGTTTATCGACTAAAGATGGGTCATCAAACTTTTTGTTTTAAATATATAACTTTATTAGCCACGTGCATACATGTAGATATGTGAAGGTCGTGGCCATCTTCCTGCATACCTTACATTCAATATGTGATTAGTAAATACAGTCCTACGCATTTATACCAGAGGCTTACTGAGATTCAGCAAGGGCTTATCAACTAGTAAATCACTTATAACTGTTTAACCCCTATTAACATGAGCTGAGAGCCTGGCCATCACCAATTGGCCCTCTTTGATCTTATCTGGGGCCATGAAGCTGATTTCTGAAGGGTCAAGTTAATTTCTGTAGATGCAGTTTCTCATAATATAATATACACACTGATCCTTTTGACACAATGTTTTCAACACTATTCAATAATTAAAATTTTATTTGAAGTTTTTTTTATTTGTTGATCTTTTCAACGTCGCTGAATAATACAATTTAAATTCACATGGCGCTATTCATTTAATGTTTGCCCTTTTCATATTTTATCTTCAATGAAAATAACAATGTTGAAACAGAAACATGGAAATATGTTTTAATTACGGAACCACTTTTTTTACCCCTCACCGTCTAAGACCTGTAAATCCATTTCACTTATTCTATAAGTACATCAGACAAATTTAAAAGCAGTTCCTGAATTTAAAAGCAGTTTCCGAGTTAGTAAAATATAGGAAACATTATCAACCATGGAGATCATTATTAGCAACAAGGGTGGCCACAAGATTATGTTTCATGTCCACATGTATACAAAGAAGAGCACTAATAAATCTTGTATCTGGTGGATATTTGTTCGCCGTACAGCTCAGTGCAAGGGCAGTCTGAAAACCTCTCTGGCTATGGACAATCCCGAGATTGGTACAGAACACAACCATGATCCCAACCCAGCGTCTGCGGAAGTTGCGAAGGCCACGGTTAACCTGAAGCAACTGGCTGGCCACACCGGATAGAAGCCTGCTGAAAAAGAGGACGATGCCCGGGTTCTATTTGCTAAGGAAGACAAGCAAAGAAGATGATCCGCAGAGTACGCGCTGGGCGACGTCCCCCCGTGCCGGATACTTAAGATGACCTAGCGATCGATGGCGAGTGGGCCTGCACTGCCGGTGACAATCCAGAACAGTTTCTGTTTCATGACAACGGTCAGCAGGAGGTTTCCCGCATCATTGCTTTCGCATACATTCCTGCCATGCGTCACCTTGCCGCTGCCGGCACTTGGTTCGTTGATGGCAATTTTGTTCGCGATGGCTCCACGAGGCTTTATGCAGCTCTATATTATCCGGGTACCACTTGGCATGACAGCCGTCACTACAGTGTATGCTTTACTGGAGAGGAAGTCCCTGCAGTGCTACCAGGAGCTCTTCCATGCGGTCATTGATTACTGTGAGACTCTGGAGCTTCCAGAACCAACACCAGCCACTGAACTTGCTGTCATCAGGGCTCTGAGAGATGTGCTGCATCCTGGCATCGCAATCCAAGGATGTTTCTACCATCTCATCCAGGCAACCTGAAGGAAGATCCAGAAGCTGGGTCTCAGCCCCAGATACGCAGCCGACGACGACTTCAAGCTGTTCTGCGGGAAGCTTGATGGCCTGGCCTTCCTACCTCTGAATGACATATCTGTTGGGATGGACTACCTGCTGCAGCACAGTTCGATGACTACTTCAACAAGACCTACGTCACTGGATCTTATCGCCAGGTCAAACCAGCACGTGGCCAGGTTCGCGTCCATATCCAACGTGTACCCCCCCCCCCCCCTCGTTATCCACCCTAGGTATGGAACGTGCATGGCGCTACCATCAACGAAAACCCCAGGACCAACAACCAGTGCGAGGGATGGAACAACCGCTTCATCCATCGCGTTGGCTACAACCACCCACCCATTTGAACTTTGAATTGACGCCATCAAGAAAGTAGACTGCAAGACGCGCACACTGCTCGCACAGGATTTAATCGGTATGCCACCAAAGAAGCGCATTGTATATGAATATAGAGACCTCCATACTCGCCTATGCAACCTTTGCCACGATCGCATAGAACGCCGCAATACCGTGGTGGAGTTCCTTGCTGGAGTTGGGCACAACATCCGCTGGATGCCAGCTAACAGGCAGAACCAGGATGATGAGTAGACTGGACAGCCGAATAAAACTGTTTAGCTCAAAAACTATTTGCCAGGATCCTAAATGGGATGTGTGGATAGCTGATAAAAGTGATAGATCATGAACTGTTTCACTCAAATACTGAAAACATTGTGACAAAAGGAGAAATGGCTCAAACAAGCAATTTCTCCTTTTGCCACAATTTGTTCAACTTGTTTCAGTAATTTTTATCTACAATTAAAGAGATTTTTCATATTCCTGAGTAAAACATTTTCAAAGTCGCCTGCTGCAGATTTGCTGTATGTGGGAAAGGGTTAATGACTACTCATTGAACAATACTTTTCAGAAAGTGATGAATTTATTTATTTTATTAGGGTTTTACGCCGCTTTCAACATTATTTCAGTTATATCACGGCGACAGTTCACTTATTCATGATCCCTGGGTAAACAAACCAGTACTAAGCTAGAAAATGTGCCTTGCCCAAGGGCACTCCACCATGACCGTGGTGCCGCGACCGAGGATCGAACCCGGGACACCCGGTTTTGAAATCCCCGACGCTAACCACTCGACCACAGCGGATTCCAGGGGAAAGGGATGAAAAAATAGTATAAACAGCAAACACTCCTGATAATGATTATAAATAATATTCCTTCCTATGATTAATTTAAAAGCCTACCATTTCATCATGAATCAGTAAGATCGGCATTCAATATATTCCTGAAGAAAAGTCTCAACTCTTTTATGTAAACAGGGATTAATTGATATGACATTTTAAAATATATACATGTATCTAGATGGATATACAATCCGGGATGTTGACTATAAAGTCTGAGTCTGTGTATGATTTCTATTTGTTTAATATGTTGAATACTGCTTGTATTTACCACATTAGCTAAAAAAAAACACTTAAATGAATGGCAATTGAAGCTGAATAGCTTTCTAGTATAAGACAATGTCACATGTATTGTTGAACCAACAGAAAACATTGACTATATAAATTCAGATGACAACAGAACAAGATTTAACCTCTTCCAACCAGCAGATGACATTTGGCAAAAGATTTATGATTATCAAGATTCAATCAATATGTCATTTTATAGACATATTCAATAGTTGTTTGCTGTAGATTTTCTGTAAAAAGAAAAGGGTTAACAACTGTGGTAAAGTTCTCCTTTTGTCGCAATGTTTTCAACTCCAACCAATAAAAACACTTTCATAAAGACAGATTTTCATCATTTTTAACTAGATGTGTTAACATAAGTAGATGTGTTGTGTGTGGGAAGGGTTACCTAAATATGTCAAAGTGAACACTCTGAGCCATAGCAGTAGATTTATTAATGTATTTTCAGACAATTCTTCAAGATCTGTAGTAAAAAAGACTTATTTCGATCAGCATTAATGTACATAATTATGTTTATATTTTCATTATGAGTTATAAGTGATAACAACCTATTACTTATTCAATCTAATCTTTAGAAAATTAATGTTACTTTTGTTTTACAACAAAATTATTATAATGTGTTGAGATAAAAAATATCTCTTTTGAAAATCTCAGTCTTCCTTGCTTCTAGAAATGATCATTTTATTCCCCGGCTAAGACTATAATCTTGAAATTGATCATAAACCATTCCAGGATGATGCTATCAGCGGTATCATGACAAGCCATGATATTATAATTAAATGCCCATCACTGGCCACCACAGAGTAAATTTTGGGGAAAAGTGGAGATCTGGTATAAATGCGTACGACTGAATATATGTTAGTATATAAAGTTTATAATACACATTATATATACATGTATAATATACATTATATATACATGTAATCCAGCGATGTAAAATAAAAAATAAAAATCTAACGTTTTTCCTATGATAAATTATTTTCAATCTGTTTAACATCGTTTTCAACATTTTGTAGATCTGATATGTGTTTGTTGGACACACAATTATAGAAAACCCCGTCAAACTTTCATTAAGCAAGCTTTTTAAAGAATTTATTGTGTAAAACTGTCCATAACTGTGGAAAGTCAACAACCCTCAGGTAAGCTGGTGCTAACATGATTCATTCAAAACGGCTGATCATGGCCCATTTGTGGTCACTCAGTTTTTCTGGTCCGATGCTAAAGGTAAATCTTTGTACATATGTTTATTGCTAGGCCTAATGTGAGTCAAGTTGTTTTGTTTAACCTTATAGGACATTGTTACCTCTACTAGTGTTTTTTTCTATCCACTGTGTTATAGGCCCACTGGTGAAAAATAGTCCTACTCAATGAGAATTTACTAAACTCCCTTACTACCTCCAATTTCGAGTTAACGACAAGATTTTATGGATTCATATAGGTTAACAATGTTATGCAAGTACACTGAAATCAAGTATTTTTCAAGCTTGAATGGACATGCTTGTTTCTTATAAGATGTATGCAACTAAGCTTTTGTTTTAAGTTATTTTCAGATTGAAACTGCAAGGGGGCGCAGCCCCTGATCAGCATTAAGATGCGTATGGCAATATGAAATAAACCAAACTAACATTCATTCAAAGTGGCTGATGTTGTCCCATGTGCGGCAAATTAACTTCAATTAAATTATTTCAATACAGGTTTATTGCAGATGTTTAATCTATGGCAAAGAGCTATAGATGCAAGTTCCTTGCAATCAAGTGTCTTGCGATCTGGTGCATGCTACTTTCTAAGTAACCTTTTCTTAGTAGAATTGCGATAGCAAGGATACCGTATCTATAGCTACCTTTTCAGTCAAGGTATGTAAATGACTCAGAACGCACACACAAATAGTGCAAACAAATTCTAGACTGAATTACGAATGCAAACATAAGCAAAAGTCAAAAAATTAAAATAAATTCCACTTATTCTAACCAAATAAAATTACAAGTCTCTGAATGTGTATCTATCATAAATAAGTGTACTAAATTATTAAGATATCGCTACGCAATTATATACACAAGTTTGTAAACACTGCAACTACCCTTTGTAAATTGTAACCCTTTTTCCCTCTAGTAAAGGCAATGTATCATCGATTGTGTTAGCTAGATGGTTTTATCAAGTAAGTTTATTTCCAAACCTTTTAATCGACATCAACGAGGCGCTTTAGTTATGCATTCTTCTTCAATAAGTATTTTTCCTTTTACATTTATCCGACTGGCTGGCGCGATCAACGTTACCATGATGTTTAAAGCATAGACAGCTATTGCAACGATTAAATTAAATCATATTTAACATTGAATTGAGGCTCCAAAATATAAATCATATCAGCGAAAGATGTTAATCGTCCGCAATTTTGTTTCCTAAAACGACTTGACATAATGGGTAGAAAAACATTAAACGAAATATCACCCAACTCCCTATACTTTTTGTATGAATAAGATGTATAAATATTTCGTTAAATATTTGATTCGGTTAAATATCATTTTTTGCTAAAAAAGCGACACCTGAATATGTTTCAATTTGTTTAAAAATGAAAACAACGGGTCGAGAATTTTATTTTTGTCAGAAAACTAGGGTAAAATTATGGTAGATGGCCAAAATTGTTAACGGGGACGACATATCCTGTCATAAAATTGTAAAGAACCGTTTGTTATTGTGAATGGGTCCGTTAAAGATTAAACGGTACCATTTATAGAAGGAAAACAACTGCTGTTAAATCATCTATTTCTTCTGTCAAAGTAGATTTGTTTGTGATATGTTAATAGCATGTTTACCATGCTCATAGTCTTAACGAGCAAAATCTCATTTTACCCAATTGTTTTCTTTTCTATTCTGAAATATTTAGAAATATCAACCCTTACCCACAAACAGACCCTTGTAGAGCCTCTGCAGCAGACGAATTTTGGAATCATTGTGGCAAAAGAAGAAATTGCTCAGTATATTTATTTTCTATGGAGACCTCCATTAATTTTGGAAAATCTTTGTCAAGAAACTTGTTTTTCAATCCACAATCATTCCAGAATAAAATTATTTTGTCCGAAAGAAAAGAAAAAACAGTCATATAAGTCAAGGTAAGACAATCAATTTCAGTTAAGTAAAAGTAGAAACTGATAGCAAATGCAGTCCATACAGGATTTGTTTTCTGCTTTGATAATAAAAGAAGACTATTCCAATATTTCACACATCATGATGGTTGACATAATAATGTACTTGACAAGTACGAACAATTGCTGCAAAATGTTGCGGGATGGAGCGAAACAGTCTTTGGACGAAATATATTCAATTCGCTTATTCCATATACGAATGCATATTATTATATGCGCAGTAGAAGTGTTTTTAAAGCATTGTGCCAAAAGGAGAAAAGTCTCGTAAAGAGCAAATTCTTCTTTTGCTGCAACAATTTCAACTCTTTTTGATTACTATACTATAATTTATAGAAATTTGAATATATCTATTTGCATAGTCTGTTGTCGAGTTAATTAATACATGTTGTACTTAACTTATTGAAGTTGATAAGCTAGAAAATCGGGAGGCAAATAAACAAAATCTGAAATTACATTACTATTTCCTACGAAGTTGTGAGTGTTCTTCAAAAGGAGACGGACAGACAGGGAGAATTAATCAACATAGATCACTCTGAGCCTTCCGTTCAGGTGATTAGCAAGATAACTCCACCCTGTAGCACGTTAACACATTGTGGACAGTTTCTATGTACATACTGTGTATTTTTATAACAAACTTCAAAGCGTTGTAAAAGATAACTTCTCCTTTCATCGTGGACTATGGTAGAATTTTAGATAAATCAAAATTTGCATGTTGTGGGTATTTATAAGAAAAACATCATCTTTATATTAAATTATCTATCCAGTCCTAGGACATCCTCCCAAATCCTATTTGTTTTCAGTATTCTTTGATCTGGTTATCTATTACGTGCTAAATAGTTACATATGGGTCAGCACAGCAAGAGCATTAATATATCAGCCATGTAACTGTAAATTAATGGCCAATACCTGATAAGCCACATTCAATGTTGGTCACTTTCAGAAGTAAGATAAGCTTTCGAGTTTTGACTTTTACTGTGTTTTTATAGACCGAAATCAGGTTCTGGAGTCAAGTTATATGTCATCACTTAATTGGTTTTCACACATACACAATTTATAAGCCTTGTAAAGGTACTTGTTTGAGTAAAATGACTTTTTATAAATATTATTTATGAATAACCTTATGATGTCAAACCGCTGAATTGACGTCATTTTCCTTGTATTCTGTCATGTTTTATTACAAATGTTATGTTTAAAGAAAAATGTATATTAGATCGATAACAAGCATTGGTACAAACATACTTATAAGCAGTATCCGACAAGATTACCGTAAGTTTCGGTAAATGACAAGTTCGGTAAATTGGTAATATAGAGTAAACCAGTTGGAGGTTTGGTAAAAAGGACATCATATAGTGTTATTATTACTCCATTCAATGTACTAGGTGTGAACAAACAATCAGTTCATTGTTTAATTGGTTCTGTGAAACTGTGTATGAAAAACAACATTTAACACGTGTATGATAATTGAAAGTTTTATTTATTTAAATTAATTAAATATTACAAATGGATGAAGAATATCGTTTCCAAACGCAAATGCGTCTGCATTCGGGAAAGGGTAAATTTGGTATCATCCGTCTAAGTTATTATTATTATTATTATTATTTACCACAAACATGATTATAAACAATAACACTTTTACAATATAAAGAACACATACATAGCATGGCATAAACTACTGAGAACTTTACATATATGCAGGGACGTAGATAAGACGTTCCTGATATATATGCTATACAAATAAAGACTTGTTTATATACAATACGATTTTACAGAACAAAAACATAACCTGAATTAAACTGCTATTACATACGAGTAAAAAGTTATTTCTTTTTTCAATTGTAGCTCAGATACATTAATATACAATACATTTTCTGAAGAGCAACAACATCATGATCTGAAATGAAATACAGATATATCATAGAATCAATTTGCATACATGCAATACAATAATGAACAGTCCTAGTCATCTTAATTTAAAATGTTGTTTGCGCCATTTGTTTTACCCAAAGCAGCGAAGCAGGTAAAAAGGCTAAAATATATATTTTTCCATGTGATGTTATACAATTTCCATATAATAAATAATACACAGTTATGGCGTGTGCTCAAGGTGAGTTATTGTGATGGTGATGGTGTTATTTGTCCGGCGTCCGTCGTGTGTCGTGCGTCGTGCGTCGCCCGTCGTGCGTCGTGCGTCAGCCGTCGTCCGTCAACCTTTTCTCCTCTGTAACCAGTGGGTCAATTGGGATGAAACTTCACATGAAGCATCCTCACAATGACCTCACCAGAATTCCTTCAATGTTTTGGGATCTATGCATAATTCTGGTTTCCATGGCAATGAAATGAAAACAATTTAAAAATGGTCGAAAAACATGGCCGCCAGGGGGCGGGGCTATTTTGCCTTATATGGCTATAGTGAAAACTTAAAAAATCTTCTCCTCTGAAAGTGTCAGGCTGATTTTCAGAATTGTTTGTAGAAATGTTCCTTAGGTGACCCTCTATCAGATTCCTTAAAGCCATTTGATTGGTCGAAAAACATGGCCGCCACAGGGCGGGGCTAAATTGCCTTATATGGCTATAGTTTAAAAAATCTTCTCCTGAAAGTGTCAGGACGATTTTCAAATAATTTTGTAGAAATGTTCCTTAGATGACCCTCTATCAGATTCCTTAAAGCCATGTTGATTAGTCGAAAAACATGGCCGCCACAGGGCGGCGCTATTTTGCCTTATATGGCTTTAGTGTTTATATGCTTATATGGCTCTGAAAGTGTTTGGCCGATTTTCAAATACTTTAGTAGAAATATTGCTAGGGTGACGACCCTCTATCAGATTCTTTCAAGCCATGTTGATTGGTAAAAAACTATGACCGCCATGGGGCGGGGCTAATATGGCTAAAGTGGGGAAAAAAATCAGGTGAGCGATCATGGCCCTCTTGTTTTGGGTATCTTTTTTTTATAATGTTTCTAAATATTTACAATGTCATACCAATTAACCAGTTAATTGGTGGTTTGTTCACACATAGGACAACTTGGGTAGGTATACTATAATAACCCTATATAGTCTTTTTTACTGAAACCTCTAGGTTTACCCTATATTACCAATTTACCGAACTTGTCATTTACCGAAACCTTCAGCACCCTCCGATATTCGATTGCCCGGAGCCTGCAGGCTACCTGAATAATTGCCCGAGCTACCGTCATTTTCAAAATGAAAGTCAGCCTGCTGCTCTTGAAGCAGATGTTCTAGAAAGAATGATTTAGCAAGGTTTTAAACACCACCACTGGATAGATAGTCCTCATTGTTTACCATTTGCAGGAGTGATTGCTAATCAGTATGATGAAAATTAGTGTTGCAGTATGTCAAACCAATAGACGTAGTGCTTTATGAGAAAAAGAGGATCTACCAGTAACACATATTTATGTAGACCAAATATTTCGTAAATTTCCAAAGTGTAGCACATGTTCATACGAAAATTGTTTTATTTGTTCACAAAAACAACAGATGGACACAGATACAATAACTTGCTTACCTTGATCACTTTTAGTCCTTCATAGAAAGAAATCCTGTGTACTCATTGATCACTCTTTTCCTATATTGGTACCAAATTCCTAACAGATGATAACGTGAGCAATCAAAGGTTTGTACTATTGGAAGCTTCCTGTAGGAATGCTATGAAATTTAGCACATGGAGATTTTTAGACCTGCCAGGGTGACCACGTGTCGAGATTCCTCTTTGTCCATACATATCCCTTTTACACTCTATATACATGTGTGAGTTTTACAAATTAAAAAACAAAACAAAGGCCGGTATATTAATTGAATGTATGTACATTTTTAGTAAAGCGAAATTCATACAGTATCTTGTCTAAACAATTAAATAGAGAACCATTCTACTAAATTGGTTAACTGCCTCACACGCTGTATTATTTCAATAGCTCTTATTTAAACCGGGAACCAAAAGAAGGTGCGTTAAATGTAGTCTGGTACATGTACCTTTCATCCTATTTATTGCGCAGTGATAAGAGGAAGGAGAACTGCAGCAGATGCTATATCTCGCCGTTTTTACGTCACTGTGTTGTATAAATCCGTTATATTCAAGCAAGCATATCATATACTATGGTTATCTGCTTCATTCGCTTTTCTATGTGATGTAATTGCTTGAACCGGAACGTTTGCACGTTCGACATTTTAATGAAACAATATAAGAAATTGGTGTTTTTGCAGTATACTCGTGTTGTAAATTTCTAACACCATTACCTTTCATCTTTGTATACCCATTCAATGTTTTGGATCTTAATATCTCCACTGGAAACTCTCTCCAAAAACAATTTAAACTAACACTGAATCAGGTTATGGCCAAATATATATTGCCTTAATTCTCTCCATTTACGGTTTTAACCCTTTTCCACACATATACCCTTATCGAGCCTCTGCAACAGACGACTTTTGAAATTGTTGTGGCAAAAGGTGAAATTGCTTATAATGAGCTTAATTTTCCCCATTAATGGTTTTAAACCTATTTCCACATACGAGTATATACCCTTACTGTGCCTCTGCAACACACGACTTACTTTTGAAATCATTGTGGCAAAAGGTGAAATTGCTCACAATGAGATTTATTTTCTCCATTTACATTTTTAACCATTACAATACATACGAGTATATACCATTTATGAGCCTTTGCAGCAGACGACTTTTGAAATCATTGTGGCAAAAGGTGAAATTGCTCATAATGAGCAATTGTTCCATTTGCCACAACAATTTCAACTCTTTTCAATTATCTTACTATCATGTATAGAGATTATCTATGTTTGGTACTTGATGATTTCAAAGTCTGTCATTAAAATCATTGTGGCAAAAGGAGAAAATTGCTCATAATAAGCAATCATGATTTGCATTTACCACAATAATTATGAACGCTTTTCAGTTATTATACTATCATTTTATAGATTTTTAGATCACCTGAGCCGAAGGTGATCTACTCTGATCACTCTCTGTCCGCCGTCCGTCGTTAACTTTTAGCTTTAAACATCATCTCCTCCTAAACCGCATGAACAATTTCCACAAAAATCGCAGGAATGTTCCTATGATGGTCCTCTTTCAAAATTGTTCAAAGTTTTAAATTCATTGAGAACTTCGGCTGCATCAGAAAGGGGGCAAAATGTCCAAACTTTAAAAATCTTCTTCTCCGAATATGCTTTTCAGATTCCAATATAATTTGGTAGATATGTTTCTTGGGTGACCCTCTACAAAGATTGTTCAAGCCATACTGTTTGGTCGCAAAACATGGCAGTCAGGCGGCATCAGAAAAGGGGCAAAATGACAAAATTTGAAAATTCCAGTTTTATGAAAGTGCTTGTCTGATTTTAAGACATTTAAATAGGAATCTTACCTCAGTGATCCTCTACTTAATTTGTTCAAGCCGTTGTGATTGGTTACATAAGCATAGCAACCAAGCACAAAAGGAGTAAATTGAACTTTTAGCTACAAATGACAACACCTACTATTCAACTGGACCAATTTCAAACACCTACTATTCCACAGGACCAATTTCAATTTGGTTTCACAGGAATGTTCCTTTGTTGGTTTTCTTTTAAAATTATTCAAAGACTAACATCCTGTGTAGAACTTTGGTTACTGCGGCATCAGAGCGTGAGAAAAGTACCCACATTTTAAAAATCCTTTTCCTCCAAAACCTGCTTGCCCGATTTCAAGATAATTTTATAGAAATGTTCCTTGAGTGATTCTCTACAAACAAAATTCAAGCCAAGTCATTTCGCTGAAAAACAGAGCAGCAAGGTGGCATCAGGAAAGTGGCAAAATGACAAAACTTTATAATTCCATTCTTATTAAAGTTGTTGTAACATTTCGAGATACAAATGACCTTTAAAAAAATGGCTATTTCTATAACAGTGTCCACTTCTTGCAGTTTCATTTACACTCCTGATCAAATTTCCCCAAATATTTGCAGTTAAATATTTGCTTCTAATTTACTATCACTCAGGTGATCGATTTAGGGCCATCTTGGCCCTCTTGTTTATATATTGTACTTAATAATTTCAAAGTCAACTTCTGCAGATTTGTTTTATGTGGGAAGTGGTTAAACCCTTGTCCACTATCATGACTTACCGATACAAAACATAAACAGATTTTCTGTGTGTCTGCAATTTTTGAAAAAAATTATCATAGCAGTGCTTGTGTTCAATACAAATAGGTAATTATCTTTGGTACAAATTGAAATTTATCATAACCTCTTGTCCATTTATCTTTAGTTTTAGTCTTATATGTCACTTTTCATGATCAGTTTAACTCTAAATCATCTCATACACTTTAAACACAGACCCTGCCAGGTTAAATATCCTACATAATACTTAAATCTTCAAATACCGATATCTGCATTACTAACTACAGATTAAATTTGTCTAATGTTTGTGGATTTACATGTATTTTTTTTTTTATTTCTTCATGTGCAACGAAATATTGCGGCTTCTTTTTGATGTTTTGCGTCAAACATTCGTCTTGTTTGGACTATATCTCTCTTTGCTGTACAAAACTAAATGAGGTAAAAGTCTGTATAAGCGGTACTATGTGAAAAACAACGGTAGCATCATTTTTTACAAATACATGAGGATAAATATCTGTTAGACATCTCAAATGTATTAATTTTCGTCTGATAACTCTTATTATAACAATTACAGACTGATAACGTTGAATGACTAAAATGTCGATTTAATAACACAGAACAAAACCGGAGTAAACATTCACCTGCAACAGACAACTTTTGAAAACATCGTGACAAAAGGAGAAATTACTCAAAACAAGCAATTTCTCCATTTTGACACAACATTTTCAGCTCATTTCAGCAATTAAATTTATAGAGAATTTACATAGATGATATCAAAGTTGTCTACTGCAGATTGTTTGAATGTAGGAAAGTATAAAACATTTCCCAGAATACTAACGATCACTGAAATTCACATTTTAAAACATTGTGACAAAAGGAGAAATTACATAGACGGTCATTTAAATATATATTCAAAATACGCGAAATAAGCAATTATATATATAGGCTATATATTTTCATTTTCAACGTTTTTACTCCCGTTTCTTCTGTTTTCAACGATTTAGTCATTCAACGTTTTCACCATCACCCTCATTATACCACCAATAGCTAGTTTTTCAGCATAATAATGGTCTAATGACAATTGTAATTTATTTATCCTGAAATTATTAATATATTTTTGTAGCGACGTGACATCAATGGGTTGTGAGTTATAACCACAGCTCGGCCAACATTTTTTCCGACATTTGACAAAAGTCACTGTGACAAGCGTCATTCATCTTTCACCAACGGGCTAACAGTCTATGTTGCAAAGAAGCTGGTTGCTTGGAAACTATGGTGTTTGGAGAACTGGTGTGAGCAAACTATGAAACATATGAGTAGGTGAACTGGCCGCTGTGATATTTAGTTCATGTATGATGTAGTAATAGAGACCAAATAAGTTGAAACTTATCAGCAAATTACTTTTACCAGGTCCGTTAAGTTTTGTTTTCCGTCTTTGAAAGCACTCTCCTTATACCAATTTACACTAATTTTTCAGTATTGTGCTCTCCAATCTGATCATTGTTTGTTCAGTCTAGGCACATATGAGCCGGACAGAAGCCATTTTTGGACGGTACCTCTAAGGTACCGTCTATAGTGGTGTGCATTTTGAGAAATCATACAACAATTGGCTCCCCGATTATAAATGGAATGACAGAGTAAAGCTGGGAACCAAAATTCGAGATGTCTTTGCTTAACACTAATATAAAAAGTAGTGCCATGTATCAGTCAATATATCTGCATTTTGAAATATATTAGGGAATCAAGATATCTGAATTTATAGAAAAGGCAGCTTTAGTGGTTGAAGTGATAGATAGATATTGTATTTATTGACATAAGCTAATACAGCTTCTAGTCATATTACAAATTTAACAATAATTTACATGACATGTCACCTTTAAAATAAACAATATGCAAAGTGTTTATACGTGTACACTTTTCCTATCACAAAGAATGTATACATACATCAAACGTTGTTTACACGTTTCGAATGCTTCAAAACATAATCTTTGTTTACGAAATGTTTTTGTCATTTATAAGAATAATCTTTCAATTTTCTATTATTTTGTTGATCATAACTTATTTTGAAGATGTCATGTTTTATTTAAAAAAAATACTTAAATAGCACCGTTCGTTTTATAACTAACACAAACTCAATATCTCGTCTTTAGATTTGTCTTTTAATATAAATTCTACTTATTCTGAACTCTGGTAGCATTTTCATTAGCCAATCAGAATGTTGCTTACTTTTACGATTCATCATATTATTTTTATGAATGAAACGTGTATGTCCTCATATTGCTTTATCTTATAATTGTCCTGTTAATCCGAAGTGATTTGGTGGATAGTTTGTTTTATTAACACTAATGCCCACGACTTAGATGTTAACAATTTACAATTACCTCCAATCTAAAACTTTCTAACATATCGATTAGTGAGTGGTAGGAACGACAACTCTGCGATGTAGAATGTTCTCCCACAATGAATGCTACAGATAAGCAGGGTATTTTTCGTAAAAACGCAAAAGAATTGACAAATTAAGCGATTTTTTTTTTAAATGATGCGTATTAAAAAGCAAATAAAATATGAATAAAGTATAATTTTTAAAATTTGGGTTGAATATATAATTTATATCGAATTAAATTGACCGGCTATCGTAATCATTGTTTTTACTATGCTACATATTACATACACAGCAGCTGTTACCCGTTCTGAATATATTGATCAATACAGATGCGGAGATCTAGCCAGCCTCGTTCGCGCATGCATATTCGTTAGAATTAAGGTAGGCAATTCGTGGACGCAACACAACGGGTAGAAAACAAACAAAAAAAACGACGTTAATGACATTCTTCAAAGCTGATAACAGCAGCGAATCTATCGTGATTGGTATTCTGAATGAAAATGTTTATTCTGTAAAAGTAACTCAGAAAACAATAACGGAATGGAAGAAAACATATTTAGGCTCGATATAAACGACACAAATACGAATCTTAAATGCACAATGTAATCTGTTTTTGTTTACTATAATGCAGGAAGATAAATGTGTAATTAACTAATTACTATGAACAAGACACGGATAATAACTAACATTAAGTAGATCATTTTGAACTACATATTGTGTCACCACAGGGGGAACCTGTTGATAATTTTGATCAGGCAGATCATGTGTTTTGTTAAATGACCCAAAATGTAAAATATAAAAGTAAAACTATAAGCTATGGTGGCATATTACTGCCGTAAAATAACCAGTTAATGTTTTGTACAATATTAACTAGTTATCTAGTTAGTGTTTTCGAATTTCACTTAATAAGTAACATACTAACTGGTTAACTAGGTAAGATTCGTGTTACCACTTATTTGACATTCTCGCAATGTAAGACCAAAAACAGGCACGAAAGTGCCAAGAACTGCCACCAGTTACCTTTTCATGCTGTAAAATGAGACTTATACGACCATTACCGTACAACTGAAATCCTATCTAGTTAACTACTTATTGTGTCACATACTAACTGGTTAACTAGATAAGATTTTTGTTACCAGTTATGAAAAAATAAGACTTATATGACCATTAACGTACAACTGAAATCCTATCTAGTTAACTACTTATTATGTCACATACTAACTGGTTAACTAGATAAGATTCGTGTTACGCGTTTATTGCGTGGGAAATATACCGGAAATTCTAATGACGTAATAACTGTAGGCGCTTAGTGCATTGGTAACGCAACTGGTTACAGAATCATTTCGCATAAGACGTGCGCGGGTTCAAATCCTGGTCAAGTCGTGTTTTTATTTCTTAGAAATACATTTCATCATTAATTTGTACATTTTGTAGAATGATTTTATCATATGATTAATGTAAACGCCTTCTGCAACCTCTACAACGTGCTGATTCTAACAAAAGGATTATGAATTTAAGAAAATGAAAACCACTGCATTTAGTTTTTGTGACAACCTATTAGATGATCCATTGTAACCCTTCGTTCAAGAGAACTTTTCTTCATCTGATAAATTGATTGATTGATTGATTTTTTTTGTGGTTGAACACCGTTTTTAACAATTTCTCAGTTATATTACGGCGGCCAGTCCACCTACTCATGCATTTCCTGGTTTTCTCCACACAACAATCTTCCCAAGCAACTTGCTGCTTTTCCACATAGACTTATCCCATTGGTGGAAGACGAATGACGCATGTCGCATTGACTTTTGTCAATCGTTGGAAAGAAAGTTGGCCGAGCCGGGATTCGGACCCACAACCCCTGGATTGATCTACCGGGGCTCGTCCTGATAAATTGAACACAGTTATAATGACAACTATTTACATCCGTATCTAAATGTTTAAGTTATTTAAAAAAAACTGGATGCTGAGATTATTTTACAGTAAACTAATTTAATTCAAACTAATATTTAATGCAAATGTTAGAGGTCCGTCTAGCATGGCTTAATCAGTAGTAACATCTGTCTCAAAACAACTTTTTTCTTTTATTATTCCAATAAGTTGTCACAAACCATAGGTGAACTAAATGCAGTGGTTTCCATCTTCTGAAATTCACAATCCTTTTGTTTGAATCAGCATGTTGCAGACGGCAAACGTTTACATTAATCATATGATACAATCTTTCCACAAAAATGACAAATTAATGATGAAATGTATTTCTAAGAAAGAAAATGACACGGCTTGACCTAGATTCGAACACGCTCATGTCTTATGCGAAATGGTTCTTGAACCAGGTGCGTTACCAATGCACCAAGCGCCTATAGTTATTTTCGGTCTATTTCCCACGCAAGAAACGCGTGATCGATAACTGGTAACACGAATCTTATCTAGTTAACCAGTTAGTATGTGACATAATAAGTAGTTAACTAGATAGAATTTCAGTTGTACGTTAATGGTCGTATAAGTCTTTTTTTTTGATAACTGGTAACAAAAATCTTATCTAGTTAACCAGTTAGTATGTGACACAATAAGTAGTTAACTAGATAGGATTTCAGTTGTACGGTAATGGTCGTATAAGTCTCATTTTACAGCATGAAAAGGTAGCTGGTGGCAGTTATTGGCACTTTCATGCCTGTTTTTAGTCTTACGTTGCGAGAATGTCAAATAAGTGGTAACACGAATCTTATCTAGTTAACCAGTTAGTATGTTACTTATTAAGTGAAATTCGAAAACACTAACTAGATAACTAGTTAATATTGTACAAAACATTAACTGGTTATTTTACGGCAGTAATATGCCACCATAGCTTATAGTTTTACTTTTATATTTTACATTTTGGGTCATTTAACAAAACACATGATCTGCCTGATCAAAATTATCAACAGGTTCCCCCTGTGGTGACACAATATGTAGTTCAAAATGATCTACTTAATGTTAGTTATTATCCGTGTCTTGTTCATAGTAATTAGTTAATTACACAGTTATCTTCCTGCATTATAGTAAACAAAAACAGATCACATTGTGCACTTAAGATTCGTATTTGTGTCGTTTACATCGAGCCTAAATATGTTTTCTTCCATTCCGTTATTGTTTTCTGAGTTACTTTTACAGAATAAACATTTTCATTATACTTGTAGAAAAACGATAGATTCGCTGCTGTTATCAGCTTTGAAGAATGTCATTAACGTCGTTTTTTTTGTTTGTCTTCTACCCGTTGTGTTACGTCCACGAATTGCCTACCTTAATTCTAACGAATATGCATGCGCGAACGAGGCTGGCTAGATCTCCGCATCTGTATTGATCAATATATTCAGAACGGGTAACAGCTGCTGTGTATGTAATATGTAGCATAGTAAAAACAATGATTACGATAGCCGGTCAATTTAATTCGATATAAATTATATATTCAACCCAAATTTTAAAAATTATACTTTATTCATATTTTATTTGCTTTTTAATACGCATCATTTAAAAACAAATCGCTTAATTTGTCAATTCTTTTGCGTTTTTACGAAAAATACCCTGCTTATCTGTAGCATTCATTGTGGGAGAACATTCTACATCGCATAGTTATCGTTCCTACCACTCACTAATCGATATGTTAGAAAGTTTTAGATTGGAGGTAATTGTAAATTGTTAACATCTAAGTCGTGGGCATTAGTGTTAATAAAACAAACTATCCACCAAATCACTTCGGATTAACAGGACAATTATAAGATAAAGCAATATGAGGACATACACGTTTCATTCATAAAAATAATATGATGAATCGTAAAAGTAAACAACGTTCTGATTGGCTAATGAAAATGCTACCAGAGTTTAGAATAAGTAGAATTTATATTAAAAGACAATCGAAAGACGAGATATTGAGTTTGTGTTAGTTATAAAACGAACGGTGCTATTTAAGTATTTTTTTTAAATAAAACATGACATCTTCAAAATAAGTTATGATCAACAAAATAATAGAAAATTGAAAGATTATGACAAAAACATTTCGTAAACAAAAATTATGTTTTGAAGCATTCGAAACGTGTAAACAACGTTTGATGTATGTATACATTCTGTGTGATAGGAAAAGTGAACACGTATAAACACTTTGCATATTGTTTATTTGAAAGGTGACATGTCATGTAAATTATTGTTAAATTTGTAATATGACTAGAAGCTGTATTAGCTTATGTCAATAAATAAAATATCTATCTATAACTTCAACCACTAAAGCTGCCTTTTCAGAATTTTTTTATAAATTCAGATATCTTGATTCCCCAATATATTTCAAAATGCAGATATATTGACTGATACATGGCACTACTTTTTATATTAGTGTTAAGCAAAGACATCTCGAATTTTGGTTCCCAGCTTTACTCTGTCATTCCATTTATAATCGGGGAGCCAATTGTTGTATGATTTCTCAAAATGCACACCACTATAGACGGTACCTTAGAGGTACCGTCCAAAAATGGCTTCTGTCCGGCTCATATGTGCCTAGACTGAACAAATAATGATCAGATTGGAGAGCACAATACTGAAAAATTAGTGTAAATTGGTATAAGGAGAGTGCTTTCAAAGACGGAAAACAAAACTTAACGGACCTGGTAAAAGTAATTTGCTGATAAGTTTCAACTTATTTGGTCTCTATTACTACATCATACATGAACTAAATATCACAGCGGCCAGTTCACCTACTCATATGTTTCATAGTTTGCTCACACCAGTTCTCCAAACACCATAGTTTCCAAGCAACCAGCTTCTTTGCAACATAGACTGTTAGCCCGTTGGTGAAAGATGAATGACGCTTGTCACGGTGACTTTTGTCAAATGTCGGAAAAAATGTTGGCCGAGCTGGGGTTATAACTCACAACCCCTTGATTGACATCCCGCGTCGCTACAAAAATATATTAATAATTTCAGGATAAATAAATTACAATTGTCATTAGACCATTATTATGCTTAAAAACTAGCTATTGGTGGTATAATGAGGGTGATGGTGAAAACGTTGAATGACTAAATCGTTGAAAACAGAAGAAACGGGAGTAAAAACGTTGAAAATGAAAATATATAGCCTATATATATAATTGCTTATTTCGCGTATTTTGAATATATATTTAAATGACCGTCTATGTAATTTCTCCTTTTGTCACAATGTTTTAAAATGTGAATTTCAGTGATCGTTAGTATTCTGGGAAATGTTTTATACTTTCCTACATTCAAACAATCTGCAGTAGACAACTTTGATATCATCTATGTAAATTCTCTATAAATTTAATTGCTGAAATGAGCTGAAAATGTTGTGTCAAAATGGAGAAATTGCTTGTTTTGAGTAATTTCTCCTTTTGTCACGATGTTTTCAAAAGTTGTCTGTTGCAGGTGAATTTTTACTCCGGTTTTGTTCTGTGTTATTAAATCGACATGTTAGTCATTCAACGTTATCAGTCTGTAATTGTTATAATAAGAGTTATCAGACGAAAATTAATAAATTTGAGATGTCTAACAGATATTTATCTTCATGTATTTGTAAAAAATGATGCTACCGTTGTTTTTCACATAGTACCGCTTATACAGACTTTTACCTCATTTAGTTTTGTACAGCAAAGAGAGATATAGTCCAAACAAGACGAATGTTTGACGCAAAGCATCAAAAAGAAGCCGCAATATTTCGTTGCACATGAAGAAATAAAAAAAAAAATACATGTAAATCCACAAACATTAGACAAATTTAATCTGTAGTTAGTAATGCAGATATCGGTATTTGAAGATTTAAGTATTATGTAGGATATTTAACCTGGCAGGGTCTGTGTTTAAAGTGTATGGGATGATTTAGAGTTAAACTGATCATGAAAAGTGACATATGAGACTAAAACTAAAGATAAATGGACAAGAGGTTATGATAAATTTCAATTTGTACCAAAGATAATTACCTATTTGTATTGAACACAAGCCCTGTTATGATAATTTTTTTCAAAAATTGCAGACACACAGAAAATCTGTTTATGTTTTGTATCGGTAAGTCATGATAGTGGACAAGGGTTTAACCACTTCCCACATAAAACAAATCTGCAGAAGTTGACTTTGAAATTATTAAGTACAATATATAAACAAGAGGGCCAAGATGGCCCTAAATCGATCACCTGAGTGATAGTAAATTAGAAGCAAATATTTAACTGCAAATATTTGGGGAAATTTGATCAGGAGTGTAAATGAAACTGCAAGAAGTGGACACTGTTATAGAAATAGCCATTTTTTTAAAGGTCATTTGTATCTCGAAATCTAACAACAACTTTAATAAGAATGGAATTATAAAGTTTTGTCATTTTGCCACTTTCCTGATGCCACCTTGCTGCTC
The DNA here is from genome assembly GCA_031761405.1 of Serripes groenlandicus. Classification (NCBI taxonomy): domain Eukaryota; kingdom Metazoa; phylum Mollusca; class Bivalvia; order Cardiida; family Cardiidae; genus Serripes; species Serripes groenlandicus. Next base: position 28,464,454 of record JASEVX010000003.1, read on the forward strand.
TGTTTTTCAACGAAATGACTTGGCTTGAATTTTGTTTGTAGAGAATCACTCAAGGAACATTTCTATATAATTATCTTGAAATCGGACAAGCAGGTTTTGGGGGAAATGGATTTTTAAAATGTGGGTACTTTTCTCACGCTCTGATGCCGCAGTAACCAAAGTTCTACACATGATATAAGTCTTTGAACAATTTTAAAAGAAAACCAACAAAGGAACATTCCTGTGAAACCAAATTGAAATTGGTCCAGTGGAATAGTAGGTGTTGTCATTTGTAGCTAAAAGTTCAATTTACTCCTTTTGTGCTTGGTTGCTATGATTATGTAACCAATCACAACGGCTTGAACAAATTAAGTAGAGGATCACTGAGGTAAGATTCCTATTAAATTGTCTTAAAATCAGACAAGCACTTTCATAAAACTGGAATTTTCAAATTTTGTCATTTTGCCCCTTTTCTGATGCCGCCTGACTGCCATGTTTTGCGACCAATCAGTATGGCTTGAACAATCTTTGTAGAGGGTCACCCAAGAAACATATCTACCAAATTATATTGGAATCTGAAAAGCATATTCGGAGAAGAAGATTTTTAAAGTTTGGACATTTTGCCCCCTTTCTGATGCAGCCGAAGTTCTCAATGGAATTTAAAACTTTGAACAATTTTGAAAGAGGACCATCATAGGAACATTCCTGTGGTGTGTTTTTTTGTGGAAATTGTTCATGCGGTTTAGGAGGAGATGATGTTTAAAACTAAAAGTTAACGACGGACGGCGGACAGAGAGTGATCAGAGTAGATCACCTTCGGCTCAGGTGATCTAAAAATCTATAAAATGATAGTATAATAACTGAAAAGCGTTCATAATTATTGTGGTAAATGCAAATCATGATGCTTATTATGAGCAATTTTCTCCTTTTGCCACAATGATTTCAATGACAGACTTTGAAATCATCAAGTACCAAACATAGATAATCTCTATACATGATAGTAAGATAATTGAAAAGAGTTGAAATTGTTGTGGCAAATGGAACAATTGCTCATTATGAGCAATTTTACCTTTTGCCACAATGATTTCAAAAGTCGTCTGCTTCAAAGGCTCATAAATGGTATATACTCGTATGTATTGTAATGGTTAAAAATGTAAATGGAGAAAATTAAGCTCATTATGAGCAATTCCACCTTTTGCCACAATGATTTCAAAAAGACGTCTGTTGCAGAAGCTTATAAAGGGTATATAATCGTATGTGGGAAAGGGTTAAAACCGTACATTGAGAAAATAAATCTCATTGTGAGCAATTTCACCTTTTGCCACAACAATTTCAAAAGTCGTGTGTTGCAGAGGCACAGTAAGGGTATATACTCGTATGTGGAAATAGGTTTAAAACCATTAATGGGGAAAATTAAGCTCATTATAAGCAATTTCACCTTTTGCCACAACAATTTCAAAAGTCGTCTGTTGCAGAGGCTCGATAAGGGTATATGTATGGAAAAGGGTTAAAACCGTAAATGGAGAGAATTAAGGCAATATATATTTGGCCATAACCTGATTCAGTGTTAGTTTAAATTGTTTTTGGAGAGAGTTTCCAGTGGCGATATTAAGATCCAAAACATTGAATGGGTATACAAAGATGAAAGGTAATGGTGTTAGAAATTTACAACACGAGTATACTGCAAAAACACCAATTTCTTATATTGTTTCATTAAAATGTCGAACGAGCAAACGTCCTTTTTTCGTTCCGGTTCAAGCAATTACATCACATAAAAAAGCGAATGAAGCAGATAACCATAGTATATGATATGCTTGCTTGAATATAACGGATTTATACAACACAGTGACGTAATAACGGCGAGATATAGCATCTGCTGCAGTTCTCCTTCCTCTTATCACTGCGCAATAAATAGGATGAAAGGTACATGTACCAGACTACATTTAACGCACCTTTTTTTGGATCCCGGTTTAAATAAGAGCTATTGAAATAATACAGCGTGTGAGGCAGTTAACCAATTTAGTAGAATGGTTCTCTATTTAATTGTTTAGACAAGATACTGTATGAATTTCGCTTAACTAAAAATGTACATACATTCAATTAATATACCGGCCTTTGTTTTGTTTTTTAATTTGTAAAACTCACACATGTATATAGAGTGTAAAAGGGATATGTATGGACAAAGAGAAATCTCGACACGTGGTCACCCTGGCAGGTCTAAAAATCTCCATGTGCTAAATTTCATAGCATTCCTACAAGAAGCTTCCAATAATACAAACCTTTGATTGCTCACTTTATCATCTGTTAGGAATTTGGTACCAATATAGGAAAAGAGTGATCAATGAGTACACAGGATTTCTATCTATGAAGGACTAAAAGTGCTCAAGGTAAGCAAGTTATTGTATCTGTGTCCATCTGTTGTCTTTGTGAACAAATAAAACAATTTTCGTATGAACCTGTGCTTCACTTTGGAAATTTACGAAATATTTGGTCTACATAAATACAGTCAAACTTGCGATCAGCAGCCACCCAAGGGACATGACAAAACTGGCTGCTTAAGACAGGTGGCTGCTGATCACAAATGTCATGACTTGGTCGGATTTGTTCAAGTTTTGTCATTTCACATAATATTACATGTAACTGTTAGGAATAGTCATTACATTACAAATAGTAATTTGTCTTTATAAACTTGTATTTAAACATTGTTATGAAGATTTGTAGCTTTTTTCTATCAAATATATCATTTTGCTATCTATTATTTAGTATAAACCGTCTTTTACAACTAACTTGACTATCAAATATTTTTTTACTTCACTTTGAAATTCACCGAATAACGTATCCGGAATAATTAGTGTCCGAATCTACCTCTACTTGCATACAATTTTACTCGATAATCTTTAGATTTAAAATGAAAATGGGAATCTAAATTGACTTGGGGCTTCTAAGTGGACATTAAATTTCATTTTAACACATAAATGTACTGTCTTTCGGTCTAAAACGCTCATAAATATCTTTTTCAATTTATCAATTTTGCCCGACATCGTAAACAAAAGAAACCAAAATCGCAACTTCTTGTTGATGAATCATGCTACTATCATTCGGTACACGTCAGCTGTTTTCGGTACCCTAGATCTAACATGTAAACAGATTACGCGTATGAAAAAACCCGATAATGTGATTGTAACCTGTATGTATTAAACACCGATAATTTAACACCTTGCGATCCAAGTCGTGTGTTGATTGACCGTTGAACACAGTAAGATTACAGTTAATCTCGACCAATTAGTGTGGCCGCTGGCCACGTTTCAAAGGGGACCGCTGATCAAGGCAGTTTATAGAGTATAATTGGTTGGGAGGGATTTAAAGTGACCGTTTAACGCCGGTGACCGCTGATCGCATGTGACCGCTCACACAAGTTTGACTGTATGTGTTACTGGTAGATCCTCTTTTTCTCATAAAGCACTACGTCTATTGGTTTGACATACTGCAACACTAATTTTCATCATACTGAGTAGCAATCACTCTTGCACATGGTAAACAATGAGGACTATCTATCCAGTGGTGGTGTTTAAAAGCTTGCTAAATCATTATTTCTAGAACATCTGCTTTAAGAGCAGCAGGCTGACTTTCATTTTGAAAATGACGGTAGCTCGGGCAATTATTCAGGTAGCTTGCAGGCTCCGGGCAATCGAATATCGGAGGGTGCTGAAGGTTTCGGTAAATGACAAGTTCGGTAAATTGGTAATATAGGGTCAACCTAGAGGTTTCAGTAAACAAGACTATATAGGGTTATTATAGTATACCTACCCAAGTTGTCCTATGTGTGAACAAACCACCAATTAACTGGTTAATTGGTATGACATTGTAAATAGTTAGAAACATTATAAAAATAAGATACCCAAAACAAGAGGGCCATGATGGCTCTGGATCGCTCACCTGATTTCTTTCCCCACTTTAGCCATATTAGCCCCGCCCCATGGCGGTCATAGTTTTTTACGAATCAACATGGCTTGAAGGAATCTGATAGAGGGTCACCCTAGCAAAATTTCTCCAAAAGTATTTGAAAATCGGCCAAACACTTTCAGAGCCATATAAGCATATAAACACTAAAGCCATATAAGGCAAAATAGCGCCGCCCTGTGGCGGCCATGTTTTTCGACTAATCAACATGGCTTTAAGGAATCTGATAGAGGGTCACCTAAGGAACATTTCTACAAAATTATTTGAAAATCGTCCTGACACTTTCAGGAGAAGATTTTTTAAACTATAGCCATATAAGGCAAATTAGCCCCGCCCTGTGGCGGCCATGTTTTTCGACCAATCAAATGGCTTTAAGGAATCTGATAGAGGGTCACCTAAGGAACATTTCTACAAACAATTCTGAAAATCAGCCTGACACTTTCAGAGGAGAAGATTTTTTAAGTTTTCACTATAGCCATATAAGGCAAAATAGCCCCGCCCCCTGGCGGCCATGTTTTTCGACCAATCATTATGGCTTGAAGGAATCTGATAGAGGGTCACACAAGGAACATTTCTACAAAATTATTTGAAAATCTGCCAACCAGTTTTGGAGATTTTTTTTTTAAATTGTTTTCATTTCATTGCCATGGAAACCAGAATTATGCATAGATCCCAAAACATTGAAGGAATTCTGGTGAGGTCATTGTAAGAATGCTTCATGTGAAGTTTCATCCCAATTGACCCACTGGTTTCTGAGGAGAAAAAGTTGACGGACGACAGATGATGGCTGACGCACGACGCACGACACACGACGGACGCCGGACAAAAGGCCATCACAATAACTCACCTTGAGCACACGCCATAACTGTGTATTATTTATTATATGGAAATTGTATAACATCACATGGAAAAATATATATTTTAGCCTTTTTACCTGCTTCGCTGCTCTGGGTAAAACAAATGGCGCAAACAACATTTTAAATTAAGATGACTAGGAATGTTCATTATTGTATTGCATGTATGCAAATTGATTCTATGATATATCTGTATTTCATTTCAGATCATGATGTTGTTGCTCTTCAGAAAATGTATTGTATATAAATGTATCTGAGCTACAATTGAAAAAAGAAATAACTTTTTACTCGTATGTAATAGCAGTTTAATTCAGGTTATGTTTTTGTTCTGTAAAATCGTATTGTATATAAACAAGTCTTTATTTGTATAGCATATATATATCAGGAACGTCTTATCTAGGTCCCTGCATATATGTAAAATTCTCAGTAGTTTATGCCATGCTATGTATGTCTTCTTTATATTGTAAAAGTGTTATTGTTTATAATCATGTTTGTGGTAAATAATAATAATAATAATAAAAACTTAGACGGATGATACCAAATTTACCCTTTCTCGAATGCAGACGCATTTGCGTTTGGAAACGATATTCTTCATCCATTTGTAATATTTAATTAATTTAAATAAATAAAACTTTCAATTATCATACACGTGTTAAATGTTGTATTTCATACACAGTTTCACAGAACCAATTAAACAATGAACTGATTGTTTGTTCACACCTAGTACATTGAATGGAGTAATAATAACACTATATGATGTCCTTTTTACCAAACCTCCAACTAGTTTACTCTATATTACCAATTTACCGAACTTGTCATTTACCGAAACTTCCGGTAATCTTGTCGGATACTGCTTATAAGTATTTGTGTACCAATGCTTGTTATCGATCTAATATACGTTTTTCTTTAAACATAACATTTGTAATAAAACATGACAGAATACAAGGAAATGACGTCACATCAGCGGTTTGACATCATAAGGTTATTCATAAATAATATTTATAAAAAGTCATTTTACTCAAACAAGTACCTTTACAAGGCTTATAAATACAAATCTTGAATCCTGATCTCACTGGTAATTGTAATAAAATGTTATTGTTTAAATCTGACCTGAAGTGATTTGTATATAAAATAGTGATTGTAATGCAACAACTATCCTTATAATAAGGATTTTATACCATTCTTGAATTATAAATATATATGAGACTTCTATTAAATTTAACTGAGAATTAAGATCTCTCTTTTCAAACGACTATTTGAATTATTTTATTCTGAATTTACCGATAATTGTTATTAAAAACTATTGTTAAATTCTGAATTGAAGCCATTTCTGTATAAAATAGCCAATATACTAAAACAAGTACCCTTACAAGGCTTTATACAAATCTTGTATTATAAATATACATCTGAGATACCTCCGTGAAGTTCATTCCATATTCCTTATTACTTATTCAAATGTGAAGTTGATTACTTGTTCCTTGTTCCTTATTCCTTATTCAAATGTGAAGTTGATTACTTGTTCCTTGTTCCTTATTCCTTATTCGAATGTGAAGTTGGTTACTTGTTCCTTATTCAAATGTAAAGTTGGTTATATGTTCCTTGTTCCTTTTTTGTTACTTAATCAGATTTGATCTGAAATACTGCATATGCTGATATTGCCAACAACACTGTTGATGATGTTGTTGTTGTTGTTGTAGATGATGAGAGAGACCCATTGGTACATTTTAAATAACCTTTTACTTATTCAAAATATGATTACTTATTCGGACTTTTTCAAGAAAAAGATTCCTCTGTTATCCCACTTATCATTCCAAGTGCATATGTTGATGTCGCAAACCACAATTGTTATATTGTTGTTGTTGTAGATGCTGACGGAGACCCATTAGTACATTTCAAATCACCTGTTAATTATTCAAAAAACATGTTTCTTATTCGTTACTTTTTCAAAAAATCATTCAAACTGCATACGTTGATGTTGCCAACAGCAAATGTGATGTTGCAACCACAAATGTGATGTTGTTGTTGAAGATGTTGACGGATATCTATAAGTACCTTTTAAATAACCTGTTTAAAACAAAGGCTTCTTTTTATAAAAACGGCCGAATAAGTAACAAGGCTTTCGAATAAGTAACATGTCATTTTAAAGGTACTTATAAATCTCCGTCAGCATCTAGAACAACAACATCATCACATTTGCCGTTGGCAACATCGACTTATGCAGTTTGAATGGATTTTCTGAATAGGTAACGAATAAGTAACAGGTTCTTTGAATAAGTAATATGTGATTTGAAATGTACAAATGGGTCTCCGTCCGCATCTACAACAACAACAATATCACAATTGTGGTTTGCAACAACAACAAATGCAATTATAATGACATTCGTTTGAGTTTGAATAAGTAACAGTTGATTTAAAACGTACCAATGGTTCTCTCTCATCATCTACAACAACAACAACATCATCAACAGTGTTGTTGGCAAACATATAACCAACTTTACATTTGAATAAGGAACAAGGAACAAGTAACCAACTTCACATTCGAATAAGGAATAGTGAACAAGGAACAAGTAATCAACTTCACATTTGAATAAGTAATAAGTAATAGGGAATAGGGAATGAACTTCACGGAGGTATCTGAGACTTGAAATTTCACATAAATTGAATTATTTTTATTCTGATTTCACCGGTAATTGTAATAAATTGTTATTGTTTAAATATGACCTGAAGTGATTTGTATATAAAATAGTGATTGTTGTGAAACAACTTTCCATTTTATAAGGATTATATACCATTCTTGAATTATAAATATATACAAGACTTTAAGACTTTGAAAATTAAGGTCTTTCTTTTTTCATGGCTATTTGAATGATTTTTATTCTGATTTCACTGGTAATTGTAATAAAATGTTATTGTTTAAATCTGACCTGAAGTGATTTGTTTATAGAATAGTGATTGTAATGCAACAACTATCCATATTATAAGGATGTTATATCATTTTTGAATTGTTAATATATATGAGACTTGCAATTTTACTGAGAATTAAGATCTCTCTTTTCTCACGACTATTTATATTATTCTAATTTCTATACTGAAATTACCGATAGTTGTTATAAAATGCTATTGTTCAATTCTGAAAATAGACATTAATGAAAACATCACCAGATTAGGTGAGTGAAAACCCAGATAAACTCCAGATTTTAAATAGTAGTGTTTCACCGACAATTATGGCGTCGCCCATACAGAACCCTAATTACAACCAAATACAGCCCCCGATGTACGGTCAGTCTCACGCTCAACAGCAATATGATATGCAGTTTTCTACCCCAGTACCTACAACAATGGCCAGTCATATGTCATCTCAGCAACAATATTTTCCCAATCAACAGTTTTCCCAACCTCAACCGTATACGAGCGGTCAAACCCAGCTGCATAATACCCTGAGCAGGCTTGAATCTAAACTGGAGTGTATGAATAAGAAACTGCAATGTTTGGATAAGATTGAAAACCAAATGATTGAAATGAACTCAAGAATGGGCAAGATTGATTCACGAATAGCCTCACTTGAAACATTGTGCGACAAGAACATGAAAACATTGAACGAGCTTGAAATCAGCAGAGAATATGATAGCCGAGTGTTTGACGACTTAGATAAAAAGTGTTCAATAATAGAAAAGGGTATTGAGAATGAAAACGGCATAGTGAAAAGTTGTCATCACAAGTAGCTTCATGTAAAAATGAGAACAAAATCCTGAATGAGAATATTTTGGACCTACAGTCACGATCTATGCGGGACAATATTCTTGTCCACGGCATCCCAGAATGTACTTCCAACGATCAGAGGAAAGAAGAAGACTGTGAGAAGAAAATTAAGGATTTGTGTGAATCTGTGCTGAATGTAGAAGATGATCAGTCAATCAAAATCGACCGCGTTCATAGGCTCGGTCCTTACAAACCCCAGAAAATAAAACCAATTATTATTAAATGCAATTATTTTCAAGACAAAGTTAGAATAAAACGAGGATCATTCGATAAATCGCCAATACGCAATATAGAATAAGTGATCAATTCCCGAAGGAGATACAGGAACGGCGCAAGATATTGTACCCGGAATTCAAAAAAGCTCGCGACGAGGGAAAAAGAGCCGTACTATCCTATGATAAGCTCTATGTGAATGGTGTGATGATGACGTTCGAAAGTATTGATCAGCGTACAATAAGTAACTATGACAATGGCAGTCGGTATGTATTGGTACCCCAGTGGAACGGTATTACGAATAAGCTACATGATAGCTAATTTTTAGATGTAATCAATGGATATGACCTTTTATTATTTACAGAAACGGGGAATGCTAAGTCACGTGATGTGAGTATTAACGGTTTCAAGGCATTCGTGTGTCCACGTCCGAAATGGAATAAAACGGCGAAGCGTGACAACGTTGGTCTAATAGTCTATTATAAACACTGGTTAAAAAAACAAAATTGTACTGATTAAAACTGACAGAAGGGGAAAACTATGGATTAAATTAAATGGAAACAATTCAGAAGACAAAAACGATGTGTTTATCTGTGTGTTATACATTCCACCAGAAAACTCAACAGTGTACAAAAATGTTAATTCTGATCTGTATGAATATGATTTCTTTGAAGACATAAGCGACGATATATTACATTTGAGTAATTATGGTGAAGTGTTTCTCACGGGGGATTTTAACAGCCGTGTCGGTGTAACATCATATTTTGTGGAAAAACCGGACATGCAGCGATTCGTCGATTTACCAGCATTACAAACACCTGATTCTTTCAGGTTAAGAAAATCGTCCAATTTGCATGTTAATAACTTTGGAAAGAAGTTATTAATACTTTGTAAACAGCACGACTTGCTTATAGTTAACGGCAGATTAGAGAATGGTGATTTTACATGCTTTTCTCTTAGTAGAGAGGTAGTTGGTAAAAGTATCGTGGATTATGTCACAACTAAATGGTCTCACTTTGAAATCATTAAAGAGTTTGAAATATTAGATTGAAATGAATTTTCGGATCTTTTTTTATCTGTCTTTTAAACTAAAAGTATGTGCTGAATTTAACATGAAATAATATACAGCTATTTACTCCTCTTGAGGTCAATAGTGAAAAACTATTCTTCCAAGTGAATGACTATTGACCCGAAATAGAGAACTATTGACCGAGACGAAGTCGAGGTCAATAGTTCTCTATTTCGGGTCAATAGTCATTTGCGAGGAAGAATAGTTTTTTACCATTGAACTCAAAGGGAGTAAATAGCTGTTTTATTATATATCTTCATGAAAAACGCATAATTTAACTAGTTTATTTATAAAATTATAACGCGCGTTAAAATGTTGGTTATGCACGTGCATGACGTCATTTCAAAGAATAACGTCATAACAGATGAACTATTGACTCGAAAATGGACTATTGGACCTGAATTTTAGAATAAAAGCGAAAAGGAGTCAAATAGTCATTTTTTATTGAATCACACGTGACTGCTTCTCGTCCAATCAAATACTTTGATTCATAGTAGGTATATAATAAAAAGAAAGAAGTACTTTTGATGAAATCATTTGGAATGACTGTAATAAAGAGCTATTTATACAAGAGCTGAATTCTAACATAGATTCCATTGAAAACATTGTTATGCAATTAGAGAGCAGTGATATTGTGATTAATCAATATAATGAAAGCTTTTCGACAATAGTTCATACTACATGCACGAAATGTTTTGGTAAAACGATTACTGTTAATGATAATGGCTCAAACAGTCAGTATAAACCCAGTGGTTTAACGGTGACTGTGTACAAGCTAAATCAGAATTCTTTAAATGCAGAAAGAAATATAAACTTAATAAATCTAATGAAAATATCTTAATCATTTTCTATTTGCTAGAAAAAAATATTGTAATATTCGAAGAATATGTAAATTAATTTATAACAATGAACAAAAGGCTAACATTTCTGAAATGAGTCGCACAAACCCTAGACATTTTTGGAAACTTATTAACCGAGACAAGTTGATAAAAGATGATAATTCAATCACAAAGTAGGATTTTCTTAATCACTTTTCAGATTAAGCAAACAGTGGTAGGGGCGACTTACAATTCGGTGCGTCAGATCCCAATCTAGAAAATGTTATATACATTGAGGACTTGGACAAGCCCTTTACAATTGACGAAGTGAAGAAAGTTATATCGTCCTTAAAACGTAACAAAAGTCCGGTATAGATAGTATTCCGGCAGACAAGTCCTTATCTTGTTCGATTTTTTAATATAATTTTGGACACTGGTGTTTACCCTGACCAATGGACAAAGGGTGTAATTGTCCAAATCCATAACAAGGGGTGACAAAGCCAATCCGAGTAATTATGGTGAGAAGCGTCTTAGCCACAATGATTTGGACTGGTCCATAAATGGCGAACATCTAGATTTAGTTGATAATTTTTGTTATTTAGGAGTTAGGTTTTATAGAACCGGTAACTTTTCATTAGCTGTTAAGAGTCTACAGGACCAAGCAATGAAGGCCATGTATAGTTTATTATCAATATTCAAACGTGTACCCATGGACATTAAAACAAAGCTATCATTATTTGATAAATTGGTTACACCTAGTATTCTGTATGGTGCCGAGGTATGGGGGATATACAAGTACAAAGATGTAGATAGTCTTCATATCAAATTTTGCAAAATAATTTTAGGAGTCCGTAAACAAAGTTCCAATAATGCTGTTTTATGTGAACTCGGTCGATTCCCCCTTTCTATCATATGCTTGGAAAAATCACTTAAATACCGGCTTAAGTGTCATCAATAACAAGTTTAAACGATGTATATAACGACAGTTGTGTCCATCTTTTAAATTTATAAACAAGTTGGGTTTATAAAATGACACAGCAATTATCAGATTTCGGATTATCTTTTGTTTGGACACATTTTGATCGAGACTGCAATTATTTCCCAATATTTAAGAACCGTATGAGGGATCAATTTATTCAAAAGTGGTTTTCAGACATCAATAGTTCATCTAAACTAAATTACTGTAAAGATTTTAAAACGACTTTTGAATTCGAATCCTACCTAGAAAATATCAAAAATGATAGATTAAGAATTTGTTTGACAAAAATACGTATATCAGATCATAAGCTTGCTGTTAAAATTGGTAGATATACAAATATTGCGAGAAATGAAAGATACTGTGAATTATGCAACTTTGTCTTGACATGTCCCACATTAAGAGATATACGAACAAAGTATTTTAAACCGTCTTTTCCTACATTGTTCCTACATTGTTTAAATTTTCGCGATTAATGTCAACTAAAAATAGAAATTTACAAAGTAGTCTTGCTAGATTATTAATGAAGCTTCAAATAGGAGGAGTGATCTTATATCGATACCTGCTATTTGAATCATAACCACAGAAAAACATTATACTATTAATAATTATGTTATAATGTATATATGAATAGTTTTGTTATACATGTGATGATATTTTGTAGTCATGTTTTTTGCATGTTCAACCATTTTGTATGGCCAATGGCACATTTAGTGCCGATTTGCCTAATCAAAGTATTTGAGTTGAGTGAGTTGAGTTTAAAATGAAGTAGAAACTACGAATAATTGCTCTTCGTGTGTAATTTCTCCTATTGCCACACTGTTTCCTATCATTGTCTGCTGCAGTTGTGCCAAAATACGTCTGAATGCAGGAAACGGTTAAATCATTACATAAAATGAATTCTTAATTCACATAGACTAGTTAAGCTCTGGTTATATTCTCTCTTTTTTCGGCGATAGCTAATTGACGTGAGTTTTGACCTAGATGTTAAACAAATGATCTAGATTGTAGACCAATCAAATGTTGTATTTAATAAATAATGTCGAAGAAATAAATGAAATGAAACGTTTTGATTGGTTCATAGTTAAGTTGGCGATCCTACGAGAGGCACCAATGAGGTGAAGTTTTAAAATGAAATATTCTGCATACTAACCTGTAATTGCTTTCCTTAAAAAATAAATTTCAGTTAAGAAAAATCAGTGAAAACGTATATAAGAGTAAAATATTAATTATTTTTGAAACATGATAAGTTATCATTTTTTTCTTATACTGTGTTACATAATACACCTCTTGGGAGCCTCGCGTAATCACTAGTCATGTGATGAATTCTCGGCCTTGACCGGAACGTCATGTCGCGCTAGTGTAATGGATGTTGACTTGGATTGTCAAGTGAAAGGTATGTGGTTCGCTTCCCGTCAGAGGCAAGCTTTTTTCTCTCTCTTATTCATATCAAAACCAAAGTATATATATGAACTAAAATATTTATAAACCAAATGTTACATATTTAACGTTATTGTTTTCTGTCATTCTAATAAGTAAGATCAAATATCAAATAATATGCGTATGTTCCATTTCTTAGTGTTTTCTTATATTGATCGCCGTTTATCTTTTTTAAAGATATTTTTTGTTTCAAGTACAGTTAAGATCATCATGAAATTGACAAAATTACCGTTCAATTCCGCTCCGCTCACATACCAATCCGCTCTTAACCAGTCATTCAAATAATTTTGATTGCTTGTTTCCGTTCCGATCAAGTTGATCGCTTTTTGACGCTCACTGGGAACATTTGTATTTTATCAAAAATAGTTTCATGAACCATTCAATATGATTTTTTGGTTCAGATCGCAAAATCCGTTCCACTCTTAAAGCGTTTCAAATTCATTGCAATCATTCTGATGATCCAAACATGTTCGCTCAGATTGATAATTGCATGATGTTCTTAACTGTACATGTATCTGTATTATATGGGGGACATTCAAAACCCATATGGTAAATATTTGTCATAGTAGTCAAAACCCATATGGTTAAATAAACACAGGGTAGTCAAAACCCATACGATATAATAAACAGGGTTGTCGACACCCATACGATAGAAAAAACAGGATAGTCAAAACCCATATGGTTGAAATTACAGAGTAGTAAAAACCCATACGATTGAAAATACAGAGTAAACTGAACTCATTGAAAAAGTAAGAGTAGACAAAACCCCACTGATTGTTATTAATTCATTCACATGTGATAATTAAATGAAGGTGATAATTGCTTTAAAGTGATAATTGCTTTAAAGGGATAATTGTGATAATTGCTTTAAAGTGATAATTGCTTTAAAGTGATAATTGCTTTAATTAATGTGATAATTTCTTTAAATGATAACATTAAAGTGGCATTTCTATCCAGAGGGAAGAAAACTCATGTAAAAAAGTTCAAATCTATTTTTTTAAAAGTAAGTAGCTGAATGGGTTTGGGATTAACCACAAACATGTTACCCAATAGCCCACACTCACAAATTATACTTTTCTCCAAGATTTCAGGATTTTAAAAACGGAGCCGTTCATGTACATTTTCATTCCAGAATGTATTTAAAGGTTGGATGTCATATACAAACCGTGTTGAGATAAAATGTACATAACTGTTATAAAAACACACTCAGTTCAATGAGGCATATACATTGTATACACAATAAGTATGTATATCCCATACACAGCATAATTGTATAATGCTTTAACACTAGATAAACACACTTATTGTGTATCTGTGCTTCAATGAACTAAATTATTTTTATAACAGTTGACTTGTGTACACTTTATTCCCCCCCCCCCCCCCCCCCGAATGTTTGTATTAGACACCAACCTTTAAAGAGGTACCTACCGAGCAGGGAAAAACAACTTTATTTAAATAATTAAAATATGAGCTTTCTCATACTACAGTCTAATTAGAATCAAACATGATCTCATAAAGGTTTCTAAGGGAAAACAATTGTTATTTTACTCTTTTTTTTTATGAATTTCTATAAGAGTGCAACTTTAAGTTTGTATGTTCTTTAGCTATCTGTTTGTCACAGGTATTGATTGTGTTAATCATAGTTACTATGCTATTATTATGTATTATCTTAAGATGTCCACTGTTTACTACTTTCAATAATTGAAGATCTACACTAACTATTACTGCAGTTTGTCACTCTTAAACATTAGTTTTTTTCTTTATTTGCATTTTTCCAAGTTGATGCAATACTGTTTGTATATAATGTAACCAACATCTTTTGGTTTCATAATTCAAAATGGAGTTCATTACAGTAATAAGGGTAACAGTAAAATTCTCTATACAGTGTATGCTTATACAAAGACAAAACAAGCGTTCTATACAACCTTTTATATAGGGATAACAATTTTTGCAATCATTGACGCCGCGTGGAAGCGCGGCGTCAGTATGGGATAGGTTTTAATTTTGTACCATGGGGTGACGTAATCGAAAAGGGAGAAACCAATGTTATTATTGTTTAAAAAACCTCTGTTGTTTGTTTGAAATAAAAAAACCTTTATGAATCAATAAATTGTATAAAATGTTTTAAGACACAAGAAGAAACAAAATAGGCATGTCTTGTACCGTTATTACAAAACTTTAGACACATCAAATGGGTATTTAACATCATTAAATAACTTTCCCCTAACTTCCTAGGCTACGCTTTTTTTATAGTTTGGTTTACGACCCGATTCATCAAAGCTCAGAAAAAAGTTTCTGACGATGTTTTTGCCTATTTACAATATTGTGATTTTTAAATAAATGGGCAATCTTTAAAAATTCAATGATGATTCATTTTCATTACTACATAATACAGTATAATTCTAGAAACTGTAAAACAACGTTAACCCAACTATGCAATAGGCATGGCCGTAACGTGACCCGTTCTATTTGTAAATGCAGCATGTCATCTCTTGGCGATTTTGGTCATTCTTATTGAATAGACGACAAGGTGTCATCGGTTCCCATAGATTAATTAAGTTGTCTCTGCTTCCTTCCGTTATGAATACTTCGCTGTTTTCACGATTTCATCCGATTTCTAAAATTCATTGGATTCGTACCCGGTTTTTCTTGTTTCGTTCGAGATGAACGATTCGTACCAACTGGTTTTCGCACTTTGCTCTTGGGGAACTGACTTGATCATTTTCTTTTGTTTATTTTTCAGTTTTCTACTGGCATGTTCAAAACGATTAAAGTGACATTACAAACAAACAAAACAGACTTAATAATTCTTGCTATATGTTGACTATACATGTGAACTTTCATAATGCTCAATCTTGATCATAAATATCTTCTTCTTTTTTTTAATTACTTCGTATTTTTTGTTTATATACTCCCGTTTTTGCTATCATACTTCTGCTAAACTGGAAGGAGAATAGACTTCACGCTCTCCTTCCAAAGCTTTTGTCACACTTAACTTATAACTTGAGGCAATACACCTTAATATATGTTAATATTTAAGCACATATGTTTGTTTTTTATCTAATTGATCTAGTTAGAGAATTTAAAACAGTTTGTGGGTAAAAAAACACTACAGAAACTTCAGCTTGTATGACACATTAGAGTTGCAGTGAATGTTAAGCAAACCGTAAACCAA
Organism: Serripes groenlandicus; assembly: GCA_031761405.1. Lineage (NCBI taxonomy): Eukaryota > Metazoa > Mollusca > Bivalvia > Cardiida > Cardiidae > Serripes > Serripes groenlandicus. The sequence goes on from JASEVX010000003.1 coordinate 28,480,697, forward strand.
ATGGTTTCAGGACTAAACTTGTCATTTCACGACTAAATAAAACTTCACAAGCTGAATATCTCATAGATCGTAGCATATAAAACGTTTAATCCCTACGTCAATATTGACCCTTTCTGCTCTTGGTAACCTTTTTATATAGGCTATGGTAAACAAAGAGGGTTTATCTAAAATGAAACGTTTTTTTTTTTTATCTAACTACAAGAGTTAATCAATGCACCTACAGTAGTAGGTTGATACATAGCAATGGAAGATATATAGATATTCTGTATTTCCGTTAAATTTGAAGAGCAAGTACAAAAGTGAGAACATGAATATAAAGTTTTATAATCGCTGATATCTTGGCACTTTCGTCCATGTAATACTCAAATTGTTGGGTCCTCTCTCAGTTTATTGGGCCTTTCCTTTGTATTGAGACATGATTTAACAAATGTACGATCCAATATATTATTGTCTTCTAAAACGAATCGACATGAAAAAAGGTCGTCGTATTTAATATTTATAAGACAAGAATATTGGGCTGAGTTTTGTCAAACATATAGCCTCCCCGTGTATTGTATATATTTGTAAGGACGGATTCCCTGGTATTAGTTCTATAATCTGTTGTTCAGGCATGAACTTACCTAAGACGTTACGCGACTTATTACCTAAGACAGTATGTAATCTGCACTAGAGGCGATATAGGTGATGATTGTTATTTATACAGAATAATATTAAATGCGTGACAATATCATCTGTAATTATATGGCATTAAAATGTTGGGGCATGAAGTAAAATAATTGCAAGAAATTATGAATTGTCTCTCAAATAGCTTGCTTACTGCTGAATAGTAGAACATTTGTATTAATTACTGCTTTCATTAAAGTATAGATATTAACTATTTGATTACATGAAAGGTCATATAGCACATCACTAATAAACATTACACCAATTTAACAGTGATTGCATTAGGCACCCCTGGATTGATAGATAACATGTATACTAAACATTATTGGTCATTGATACAGGTATAATGATAGGTCACATCTTGTTTACCCTTTCACTCATAAAGACTCTTTCTGGCAACTTGACAGCAGATAAACATTTTTGTTTTGCTAAACTTTATTCATATTTTGTTAATTTACGGAGGGTTTTTATTTTGTTTACTTAATATTTTCAACAGGGTTTGACTTATGTTACCTAAAACTCAGCACATGTTAAAATACTATAACTGAATTGTTCTACTTGGGAAAATGTCAAAAGGAAGAAGATTCCCCAGACATTATTGATATTGGAAAAAAACAAAAAACATATAATTATGTCGATAAATAACGCAGATTTATAAATACAGAGTATTATATTTGACTTAGGCATTACATAGCAAACCATCATACAAACAATTTTATCACATGTGAGCATTCATAAAAACTAAAATGCAGTTAATAAATAAATAGATGAATAATACAGTTATGTTGATATTTAATACTTTTCTACAACAAATTGTCTTTGAAAATAATTAGTCTCAAATATAGAAAATCTCTTTACATGAAGGTTTATTTAAAATGCTAAAGCATCATGGTAAAGGAAAAATAGCTAATTTTAATTTTAAAAATATAAGTTATCAACATACCATATTTTTGCATTCATTAATTATTGTTAGCAGGTTAATTTTTATAGCACATTCCATGATTAATTCGTATGCTTGATGAGAAAGTAATTGTGGCCATCAACATAATTAACCTAAGTTGCTTTGAACTCTTTTTCTTTGTGATACAGAAATTGATCTACACTTATGAAGCAGAATCTACCTTTTAGCATAATAGTTGTTGAAATCAGCATAAACAACATACAAACAAATGAATACCACTTATTTGCATTAAATGCAGTTTATTTAAAAGAATATAGTTATATACGATAATATATGTATATGTACAAGTATTTAAATAACTTAAATTGACAAAAATGATCTAGGTTCCTGCTAAACAGTAGAACATATGTTGTTATTCAAATAGTTATTTTATCCAGTATATGCCAACATTAATTTTTACATAACCCAAACAGATATGTCATGAAGCATATGTCCAATTAGGGGTACGGACAAAAAACCCACAGGACATAAACCCCATAGGACAAAACCCCATTTAACAAAACCCCCTTCCCTAAATGTGAAAAGTGGACAATACCCCCATGGGTAGGATCCCAGACCAACTAGAGAAAATAATATATGTTTAATTAGTTGTTCACAGGTATTAATTAACACATGCCACACAATTACAACTTATATTGTGTTTTCAGAATTGTACAGTTTAATGGATTTATCAATACTTGTTAAAACGTCGTTCACAGGTTTTGATTAATGAATGCAATGCATCAAAGAAAATTAATTGATATAAAAGTGTGTTTTAATTAGTTTTGGCAATCATTGTAGCAAATGGATAAATTCAACAGTATGCACTAAATTGTCACAATGTTTTCAAAAATATGTTTCCCTGATATACCTAAACAAACAAGAGGACCATGATGGTTCTATATCGCTCACCTGATTTAATCAATTTTTTTTACAATGCACATATAAGGAAAACAAGCTCCGCCCCCTGGCGGTCATGTTTTTCAACGGATCGAAAATATTTGAACAATCTTGGTAAAGGGTGCCCCAAGGAACATTTGTGCAAAATCATTTTCAAATCGGGGTTATAATTTTGTACAAGAAGATTTTTAAAGTTTTAACAAGGCACATATAAGGAAAACAAGCTACGCCCCCTGGCGGCCATGTTTTTCAACGGATGGGAAATATTTGAACAATCTTGTTAAAGGGTGCCCCAAGGAACATTTGTGCAAAATAATTTTCAAATCGGGCCAGTACCTTTCGACAAGAAGATTTTTAAAGTTTTAACAATGCACATATAAGGAAAACAAGCCCCGCCCCCTGGCGGCCATGTTTTTCAACGGATTGGAAATATTTGAAAAACCTTGGTAAAAGGTGCCCCAAGGAACGTTTGTGCAAAATAATTTTCAAATCGGGCCAGTCCCTTTGGACAAAAAGATTTTTAAAGCTTTAACAATGCACATATAAGGAAAATAAGCTCCGCCCCCTGGCGGCCATGTTTTTCGACGGATCGGAAATATTTGGACAATCTTGGTAGAGGGTACCCCAAGGAACATTTGTGCAAGATAATTTTCAAATCGGGCCAGTACTTTTGGACAAGAAGATATTTGAAGATTTTGCAATTTTCCCCTTTTCTGATGCCGCAGCAACCAAAGTTCTACTTGGAAATAAATTATTTAAACAGCTTTGAAAGAGGACCACATAAGGACAATTCCTGTGAAGTTATTTTGAAATCTGTCCATTGGTTTAGTAGGAGAAGTCATTTGTAGGAAATTGGTAACAGACAACGACGACGACGACGACGCCGGACGCCGGACGGTGAGTGATCTTCGTGCTTAGGTGAGCTAACAAAAAAACATTAAACGAAAAGGAAATATTACTCCAACAAGCAATAAATGCGAGAAGTACTCAAATTCCTCTTCTTATTATGATAAATTTAACATATCACACCCAGGCTACTATACTGTGCCATGTTTTGATAATGCAAACAAAGGCATATTTAACTTAATTCATTTCTTTGGATTTGCTGATAGAGAAAAAAAGAGTTGTTTCAAATTAAGATAGAAAGAATCAAATCATCAAACATGACAACTTAATAACAGATTGTTCTATAATATGAATGTGGGTTTTGTCCAATGGGTAACAATCCTAGGGGGGTATTGTCCCATGGGTTTAATGTCCTATGGGGTTTTGTCCTATGGGATTTATGTCCCATGGGTGTTTTGTCCTACACTCCTCCAGTTGATATTACATCAACCTTACATAGTGATAGCATGAGGAACCCCACCGGATTGTTACATAACACGTATAGTGGACATATTTGGACCTTGATAACAGGTTTAAACTTTATAGTGATAGGTAGCATCTTGCTTGATCTTTCTGGTTCAAAGGACGGCAAAGTTCATTTTGCTAATAGGCATTGAGTAGAAGCTTTGAAAACTTTTGCAGTGCTATTAAATCAGGTGAGCGATGCAATTCACAATTCAATTCACAATTTTATTATATTCCAAGGCCACCGGCTCATATACATACATGTACTTATAAACTACATAAATACTAACATCATGTGTTGCTATGGTTTGAAGCTAACTTGATTTCAGTTGTTCGTTTCATCGAGACATGATATATAAACATATACAGGTTTCTAACTAGTGTAATATCAGTACTCGCCATTAGTATATTAAATGAATCCACATTGGGATTCTTGTACAGTTTTTATACGCCCGTTTTGAAAAAATAGAACGTATTATAGTTTTACCTGTGGCGTACGGGCGGAGAACTCATTGCATTGCACATTTAAGGATAGACTTATAGGCAGATGATCACTTATAGATACACTTTCAATAGAAACATCGAATAAACATGGTATGACATTTCTTTACACAATAACATAATCATCAGCACTACACCCATTAGTGTTTATATATGCATAACAACCAACAGATCTATCTTTACCAAATCTTCCATTGACTATATAAAAATTAATAACATCTCTCCCAAATATATTCACAACACAGTCATTATTTTCCATTGGAAAGTCTTGATCAATGTCAAATAAATCAGTAAATTCTTCAAATACGGGTATAGTTGGGAAATACTCGTTATCTTTTAAGCATCCAGTTCGGATAGGCATGTCCCCGCATAATATTAGTTCTGACTGATCAAAACGTCAGCATTTAAATCAAAAATACTTTCCAAACACTGGATACCCTTTACTTGTTAATCCTCATAAAAGTTTGAATTTTCAGGAGGAAAATAAACAGATACTAGAATAACATTTATAGAAGTATTGAACACCTCTCTGTTAATTAATAAGAATACACCTAGTTTAAAATCAAATATAATCTGATTAACACAATGAGCGAACATTTTCTTTACCAGCACTAACACCCCACTCATATTTTGACCTCCTCGCCTCAACATTTTAGCGGGACAATTATAACAATGAAAAGAAGAGAAAAAGCCCTCAATGTTATCTATAGACATTAACCCGGTCTCCTGCAAACAAACCATGTCATAACTGTTAATTAAATCGTAAAATTCCTTTGTTATTTTATCAAGTATACCGCAGATAATCCATGATAATATCACAAAATTTTGGTTACAAATAATTGCATTTATAAGGCCTTGACCTCTGCCCTATGTGATCTGGAAAGGGATTGCAATTCAACCAGTTAACTTGTACTGAAAGAAGTAATTGATTAAGTTGTTTTCCCCATAGGTTTACAGATGACCACTTATACAAACAGTTTAAAGGACAGGCAGCTGGTGTTAAAGTAATTCTGTCAGAAGAGGAAGATTCAGTGCTGCATGTGTTCCATGGCTGTCCTTTGGGTGGCCACAGTGGTTTTAACAAGACGTATGACGCTATTAAAATGCGTTATTGGTGGCCATGCATGTCGGAATGTGTAAGAAGTTATGTAAGTTGAACTTTTCCTTAATAAACCAAACAGATTAATGATGTTTAAAAACAATCACCAGGAACGATTTTTTTAATCCTTTCCAACATGCTAATGCACTATGTCGCATCTACAGCATATTACTGTTGAAAACATATTTACAATGGGGGAAATTGCTCATAATGAATGCTATTCGACATAGATCTGCTTAGAGATCTACTAAGAGTAGGATACTGAGTGCATGAAGCACATGGTGAACTGTTGAGATATATGGTGTGTAGCATTGTCTCATGGTCCTATACTAAGATTGTTCAAAAAATGCCCCTGGGGTCATAATTCGCCAAACCCCAGGTGTCATAATTTTTTCATATAGATATCAAGGGTAAGGGTAATGCTTTATAATTGTTCTTATCTGAAATCAAAAGGCCTATAGCTTAGATATTTGGTATGTAGTATTGTCTAGGGGTCCTCTTCCAAAATTATGCCCTGATCAAAAATGGCACCAACCAGAGGGGAAAAGAGATATAGGAAACACTTTGAAATCTTCATATATGAAACAGGCAATGGGAATTTAGGATAAGCTTACCTGACCCTATTATAAAATAATATTGCGTAACTCAAGCAAGCAAGCCTGTCAATCAAATTAACTAGTTATTCATGTTTCAAGAGACTTATGAAAATATTATTCAGGTGAAGTCTTGTGAGACGTGTCAGAAGGCAGATCCTTTAAAGCCTGCTAAAAAGCCTCGTATGAGGGAAAGGGTTAAGTATTAATATTTCACTGTTTAAACACATGATGTGATTTTTTTTTTAAATTGCAGTGCTTCAGTGAATTGGATATTTACCCCATTGTTTTTCAGAAAATTGCTTTTTTAAAAAACAATTAAGTTACAGGGGTAATTTTACTCCAATTTTTTTTGAAATTGCTCTTTGTACGACTTGAAATCATTGTGGTAAAGGGAGACATAATAAGCAAATTCTCCATTTCGCACAACATTTCAATATTGTTTAACAAATGCTAATCATTGTTTGCAAATCTCTGTATTTGGGGACCTCATTCATGGACCATCACTTTTTAAGGTTAGTTTTGCTTAAATCTGTATGCACGAAGTACATCTAAGCTTAGATACTTCATATTCCTTTGATCTTGTTTGATTTAATGTAAACAGATTAAGCAACACAAATGTTAATAATATCTTTATTTACTTTTTATTTGCTTTTGAGTTCTCATCATTTTAAAAAGAAATTTTGATTTTGTTTGCATTTTTTAGCAAAAAAATTCTTATCTGTATACCTGAAATTGATAGCCATAACATTTAAACATGTCATTTGTTGTTGGACATACCTTTTCTCGGAACACTTCTTTATTATTACTTTATGAGCCGTCCGACGAGAAAACCAACATAATGTATTGACCCAGAACAATCAGCTTACGCAGTTCGGACAGGCTAATCCATGCCGAAACATTCCGCCTCGTGGGCAAAGGTATAGTGTAATGTATCATGAAACGGGAAATCTAAAGGAGAAGAAAATTGTTTGTCCGGGTTAGCGTGCGTGACATGATTATGCTGTTCCGGATTTATGCCGAGTCCACAATGTTAGTTTTATCGCTGAACCTCTCATACATTAATCGATGTATTAAAGGGACTGAATCCCATATGAGAAAAAATGGAAAAAAAAGAAAATTGTTAAAAATTGCTATTACCTTGATGTTTTTGCATGTAAGGTATTGAGATTTGCTGACTGATGTACTACAATATATGCACACTATTAATATTGCGGAGATTTTTCGTTATTTTGCATTGTAAAATCTACTGGGTTAGTAACCCAGTAAATCTAAAAATATCGCTGTATATTTATCACGTGATCACTACAACCGAATTGACAATCTCCTTCGCAGAGTTGTCGTTCCTTACACTCACGCATACATGAATGTAATGAGTCGATAGTGTTAGAGAATGTCGAATTGAATCCACAAATTCAAATGAGCAAGAGGAAATTCCACGGAATTTTTAAACGGGAAAACACGGAGTGGACTTTTTTTTAACTGCTTATTTCCTATGAAATAATGAAAAACAAGACTTGTACGACCTTCTACAACATTCCGTTACATATATATCGACGTATTTTGGATTAATTAGAATAAGTATAAAATATAACGATTTTGGACCATTATGGTGTTCAGTCCCTTTAAGGTTAAAGTCCATATTCAACACATTTGTAGTCATATGACGACAACAATTTTACCTACCAAAGTATTTAGTGATTTTTTTCAACACAACAGTCTTTCAAAGCAACTAACTGCTTCTCCACATATATTGTTAGTCAATTGCTGGGAGACAAATGAATGACTATAGTTGCATTGGTTGTTGTGTATATGGGTATGTATATATATACATTTGCATGTGTATATATATGTGTTTATTTGCATTTCATTTTCTTGACTACTTCTGTATATATATTTATGAATATCAACAATGAGCTGTTTATGCTTAAGTTGAACATAAAATATATGTTATGTTCTGTTCTGTTCTGATAAATTGCGGATTGACTTTTAAGTGCTTTTGATTAGTTTACATGTGTCATGTATATAGCTGTACATTCATGCTATGAGCCTATGATGGGAAAATTAGCTTTTATGAACGATATAGATCCAGATCAGTCCGTGCATCTGCAGTCTGATCAAGATATAGACTATTTACATATAACATATACAAGCTTTTTATAAGATTCTGACAATGTGTTCACATTCAGATGAGACTGGGCGTACGTATAGGTTGATCTGAATCTACATGGTTTAGAAAGTCCAACGTGTACTTTTTCTCACGCACTGGCTCATATAACAACTATGTTATATAATTGCCAAATCTTTAAACAATACAATACATTTGTAGGAAAAGTGTTGTTATAGTTTTTTTGTTCAACCCAAGTACTGAGTAGCATTTATGCCTCAACATCAAGAGGATTATATACAGCCTCGGGCATCGTTCTTGCTAATACGACTTTTTCTTTATGTACTCCAACCAGCAGTTTCCCCTACACATACTAGTGTAACTTAGCCCATTTGGTCGAGCTACAATTTCAATCAAGGGGTCATGAGTCTTACCCCCGGCTGGGATGTTTATTATTTGCAATGATTGACTATAGACATTTGATGGACAAAACCGCCTCAGTGATTTAGTAGTAGAGCGTTTGTGGGAGGTCGCATGTTCCTTGCCGCTCAGGGTTGCGGTTATACTATAGCATTAGGACTTACAGGCAGGCATGGTGTCAATTGATACATATGTTTCGGAAGCTTGGGTGTATTTCATTGGGCTACAAAGTGTTTAAATGTGTTATTTCCTCTACGGCAACTGAAGGTTGTTCTCGCTCTCCCCTGTCTCTCTTTTGACTCGATTTTAAAACGGAACTTTTTAATCTGAACGTTATTTTGGCATAAAAACAGCACAATCATCTTTCAAAATATGTCTTCAATTTTTTTTTAAGAAGTAGCAGATCGATTTATCATTAATAACTTTGCCATCGAAATGGAATAACGAAAATATACCTCTTCAAACTACAATGATTTACGAATGTTGGCTGTTGTAGGAGGGTATCACTAAACAGAGTCTGGTAAAGTCTGGAGGTCATGTATAACATTATATCAATGTTTTGCTGTGTGTTTGAATTGCAATAAATAAAATAAAGTGTTATTGTATCATATAAATAAAAAAAACGATAATGTATTTGCCTATCTTAGCTCATTTTCGTATGAATATAGAAATATGATATGCGTGATAGTGGAGACTGGTAGAGTCTGGTCACTACTAAGCAATAAATACAATAATGTGTTCGATTTTTAAGTTAGAACAAGTAAATATAATATGTATTAGTATATATGCGACCAAAATATATTCTTATTGCAGCAAATAATAATAAAACAGAACTAAATAGGATTTGGTTTAAAGATTTGCTTGAACAAAATGGTGGCCACTGTCACGCATATCATATTTCTATATCCATACGAAAATGAACTAAAATAGGCAAATACAATATAATTTTGTATTTATAAGAAACAATAACACTTTGTTTTATTCATTGCAATACAAAAACACAACAAACCATTAATATAATTGGATATATTGACACAAGACTCTGCCGGACTCGTAGGAATATAGATCAGAAAAATATCTACGTTCCTGTAATTTGTTTATTCCATTCATCGTAAACGATGATATTCTTCGTATTCGTCGCGTAAACAAAATAATTTTAAGAACAAGTTTACACTCGAATTCAAAAAAGAATAATACAAAATAAATTATGAATAATTTTACACATTTATTACGACTTAAAAAAGTTATCCCGACGTTCTAACGGCAATAAATCTCGTATTCCTCACGACGTAGCGTGTAATTAGCGAGACTTCCGGTTGATCTCGTGTTTTTCATGATCTCTTCAATTTCACGCTACACCGGTGTCAAGGAGTGATTATGACCGTAGAAAATTCCGCACAATTAACATGCTAGGGACTACTTGTTTATGTAAACAAACCTAGCTGACCTAAATATCATTATTATACCCCACGTGACTTTGTAATGTTATATTCTCATATACTGATCATGGACAATTTCTTACTGTCTCATGCTTAGAGTACGATTTTGACCGGATAGCAGTATAGTGTTACGTGTTTTGCGCGTCTAAAATTATGGTCGTGCATGACGTCATTTAAATCAATAACGTCATCGTTATAATTCAACTTTCCAAAAGGCATTAGCTACAAAATGACTACTAATGTAAACAAAAAGTTTCTTTCGATTTTGGAAGCAGACTTATCAACTCTAGATAAAAAAAAAATATACTCCACAGTGTAAACCAAACAGTTTAGTATATGAAAGTATGCAATAAAAAGGTTATTGACCCTGTTCTGTGAAATCATCGTTGGACCTCGTTTTTTGGCGAACGTAGCCTAGCAAGCTCGGAAACGTCAACCCAAGAACTCGGTGATGATTTCACAGTACAGTAACCTATAGAACTGACCTTCATCGTAGCTTACAAATAACAAGAGAGAGATCACTGGAGATGTTCATAAATTAATATATTACATTTTCACTTAGACAAATAAAAGATTGCGGTCGCGCCTGAAATCGTCTCCTGACAGTCTGCAATGCCTTATGGTGGAAAACCATAAGATTGGGAAAGAAGCAGTACGACCAGCTGAAACACAATGTGACAACCAAGCAAAGATTCTTAATGGGCGATCCAGTGTTTAATATCCCTAAGAGCACAGAAAAACAAAGATTAGAACTACTGGATCCTTTTACAAGGTTACTAGCAGTAAAATAATGGAGACTGAACATTCAGTGTTACAATGAAATGACCTTTGCGGCTATTTTCGTGTATTTAACAAAATATCAAACAGCAGGTTATTAGTGCGGATTATAAAGCAAATGCCAATCTTTGGACTGTCTGAGTGTGGTACCTTTTGTCAGAATACCGTTACCAACTGTGGATACATTTATGGTCAATATTGGAAGCGTACTCAAATCCAATGAAGAATTAGTAATCAGCAAATATTTACTATTCGAAGGGACACTTGTTTACAATTTAAACGGCGGCACTAGTAAACGGTATCAATATGTGACAAACAAAATGCAATGCCATCTTTCGATGTAGTTTTGTCGAAACAAATCAACTAGTAAAACAGCGTTAATACGGACACAATTATTTTAATAAGTGCTATGATTTCTGTCTTGAAACACATTAGTGCTGCCGGAGGAAAATAAGGAAGATCTCGTGTCGATAAAAGGAGAAAAATATCATGAGAATATTAAAACAGTCATTGTCTTTAATTTCGAGTATACACAAGGTGATCGTTTATAATATGAAAAGGTTTATAGACAAGATACTTCCGAAAAATGTCAAGTGTTTTAAATCAAGTTGTGGTAGTTAGTTTAATTACACTGATCGCAATGCATGTCGATTTGATTGATTGATTGATTGTTTAATGCAGTTTGTAATACTTTTTCAGTCATATCACGGTGTACACTTCACCTACTTGTGTATTCCCGGCTTAGTACTCCATACAACAGATTATGTTACATTTTTTGTCTGAAAAATACTGATTGATTTAAGTGCTTCCAGAATATTTACAGGGGTTCTAACCAAGCTCCGTTTATTTAAATAGAGGGCCAAGATGGCACTAAATCGTTCAACCGAGTAAATGTGTAACTGCTGTTGTATGGGAAATTTTGATCAAGAGTAAATGGATCTGCATAAATAAAAGTGCTTATTACTTATTTTGTATTAACTATTTGAACAAATTCGAAAGAAGACCAAAAAAGAAACATTCCTATGAGGTTTGACTGATATCAGTCCAGTGGTTAAGGTAGGGAAGTTGTTTGATGCTTAAATTTCATTTTACTCCTTTGCTGATGCCTCCCGGCCATGATGTCTTTCAACTCATTTAAAGATAGGGCGCATTTGACCAAATTCTGACAAAATTTCAAGCCGCTGAAGCAAAAAATGTGGCATCTAAAGTGTTAACAAGATTTTCCTTCAATTTTGTCTAGTGACCTAGTTTTGGACCCTACATGACCCATATTCGAACTTGGCTTAGATATCATTTAGATAAACATTCTCATTAAATGTCAAGCTGCTGTAGCAAAAAATGTGTCTTCTACATAGTTAACAAGATGTTCCTTCAATTTGGCCTAGTGACCTAGTTTCTAACCCAATATGACCCATATTCGACCTAGATATCTTTAAGACAAACTTTCTGACAAAATTTCAAACTTCTGATGCAAAAAATGCGGCCTCTAGAGTGTTAACAAGATTTTCCTTCAATTTGACCTAGTGACCTATTATTTTACTCAATATGACCCATGATCGAACTTGACTTACATATCATCAAGAAAAACATTCTGATAAAGTTTCATCATGCTCAAGTTAAAAATGCAGTATCAAGAGTGTTAACAAGATAACCCTTCAATTTGGCCTAGTGACCTAGTTTCTGACCCAATATGACCAATATTCGAACTTTACCTAGATATTTTTAAGTCAAACATTCTGACAAAATTTCAAACTGCTGAAGCAAAACTTGCGGCCTCTGGAGTGTTAACAAGATTTTCCTTCAATTTAACCTAGTGACCTACTTTTTGACCCGACATGACCCATGTTCGAACTTGATCTACATATTATCAAGACAAACATTCTGATAAAGCCTCATATGGCCCAGTTTCGAACTTGTCCAAGATTTGATGGAGGTGAATGTTTTGATAAACTTTCATGAAGATTGGATGCAAAATGTATCATGTAGAGTGTTAACAAGCTGACATGTTGACGACGCACGACGCACGACGGACGGCCGCCGGACAAAATGTGATCACAATAGCTCAACTTGCACTTCGTGCATAGGTGAGCTAAAAAGGAGCCTAGTTAGAGCCCCTGTACATATTCCGGTGCGATCAGTGAAAGTAAGTATATTAAGTATAAACAAGAAGATCATCTTCTGTATACTCGAAATCAAAGACAATGAATGTTTTTGTATTCTCATGGATTTCTTCAACTTCTTTCGACATGAGATCTTCCTTATTTTCCTCCGGCATCATGTAGCACTTGTGTGCTTCAAGAAAGAAATTATTGCACTTATTAAAATAATTTTGTCCCTAATAATGCTGGGTTTGTTCTAGTTGATTTGTTTTGTCAAAATTACATCGATAGATGGCATTGCATTTTTTGGTATACATTCACATAGTCATACCGTTTGCTAGTGCCTCCGTTTGAATTGTAAACGAGTGTCACTTCGAATAGTAAATATTTGTTGATTACAAGTTCTTCATTGGATTTGAGGACGCTTCCAATATTGATCATGAATCTATCCACATTTAGTCGCGGTATTCCGACAAAAGGTACCACACTCGGATAGTCCAAAGACGGGCATTTGCTTTAAATTCCGCACTAATAACCTGATGTTTGATATTTTGTTTAATACACGAGTATAGCCACAAAGGTCATTTCAAGGTAAAATCTGAATAATCAGTCCCCTCTATTTTACTGCCAGTAACCTTGTAAATAGAACTAGTAGTGCTACACTTTGCTGTTCTGTGATCTTAGTGATATTAAACACTGAATATCGTTGTTCGACGTCGTGTCCATATTTCAATGTTGAAACAACGTTGTGTGCTTGCTGGGTGGCCGCTTTCCAAATCATTTAGAAGAAATGTTCATTGGATGATCTTCTTACTGATTCGTTCAAGCCAGGATAATTTTTGAAAATTGTGGTCGCCAGGGGTTGGGCTGTGTTGCTTTATATGGTACTTTAAAATCTTCTTTTCAGAAAGTATCTGGCCAATTTCCAAATAATGTTGTTGAAGTTTTCCTTGATAGACTCTTTACCATATTACCTCAAGACATGTAGGTGTGTAAAAAACAGTGAGTGTCAATGTGGTAGGCATGATAAATCACATTGAATAATTCAGGTAAGCGATTGCATGTTCCGCGGCGTTATTACGACTTTACAATATATTTTCATTTAGATGATCCTTATAGGCTTTCGTAGTGTACTGCTGTATCTAACCTATATTAGAACAAAAAATGAAATGAACAGTGCGTGGAAATTATTTTACAATCAACTACTTTATACCAGCCAATCGGAAATGCGAATATTAGAAGGTCTGAAAACACATTTTGTTTTGCAAATTGTTTAAAGTCACTTTGAACATGTTCATCTCACCTGTGCACCAAGTACTCAAGGTGAGCTATTGTGGTCACATTTTGTCCATGGTCCGTCCGACGGCCGTCGTCTCTCGTGCGTCGTCAACAATTGCCCTGTTAACACTCTACAGGCTACATATTGCATCCGATTATCATGAAAGTTTATCAGAACATTCATCTCGATCAAATCCTGGACATGATCGAAACTTAGCCATATGAGGTCAAAGATTTGAGCACGTTGAAACTTTATTAGAATGTTTGTCTTGATGATATGTAAGTCAAGTTCGAACATGGGTAATGTCGGGTTAAAAAGTAGGTCACTAGGTCAAATTGAAGGACAATCATGTTAACACTCTAGAGACCGCAATATTTACTTAAGCAGTTTGAAATGTTGTCAGAATGTGTGTCTTAATGATATCTTGGTCAAGTTTGAATATGGGTCATATTGGGTCAGAAAGTAGGGCGCTAGGCCAAATTGAAGGGAAATCTTGTTAACACTGTAGAAGCCGCATTTTTGCTTCAGCAGTTTAAAATTTAATCGAAATGTTAATCTGAATGATATCTAGGCCAAGTCCGAATATGGGTCATGCTGGTTCAAAAACTAGGTCACTAGGCCAAACTTGAAGGAAAAGCTTGCTAACAGAGTGTTCGGCAGCTTGAAAAAAATATCAGAATGTTTGTCTAAATGATATCTAGTTCAATTTCGAATATGAGTCATATTGGGTCAGAAACAAGGTCTCTAGGCCAAATTTAAGGGACATTTTGTTTACTCTCGGATGCTGCATTTTTCGCTGGAGCATGTTGAAACTTTATCAGAATGGTTGTCTTGATGATATGTAAGTCAAAACATGGGTCATTTCGGATAAAAATCTAGGTCAGATTGGAGGAAAATCATGCTTCAGTCATGATCGAATATGGTTATAATGGATCAAAAAACAAGGTCCCTAGGCCAAATTGAAAGGAAATCTGGTTAACACTGTAGTTCCTGCACTTTGTGATTCAGCAGTTAAAATTTAGTCAGAATGTTTATTTTAATAATATCTAGGCCAAGCTTCAATATGGGTCATGCCGGGTTAAAATGTAAGTCACTAAGCTAAAATTGAAGGAACATTTTGTTAACAATCTAGAGGGTGCATTTTAAGGTTCAGCAGCCTAATTTTTTTTCCAGAATGTTTGTCTGAATGATATATTGTTTAAGTTCAAATATGAATCATATTGGGTCAGAAACTAGGTCACTAGTCAAAGTTGAAGAAAGTATTGTTAAAACTCCGGACGGTGAATGTTTTCTTTTAGCAAGTTGAAACTTTATAGAACGTTTGTCTTGATGCTATCTAGTCCATGTTCGAATATGGGTCATATCAGGTAAAAACAAAAAGTCACTAAACCAAATGAAGGAAAATCTTGTTAACGCTCTGGAGGTTGCATTTTGAATCTTTGTTAAATAATTGTCTTGATGTATTTTGAATTAGAAATCACATTGCATACTACAGGTGAGCGATCTAAGGCAATCATGGCCCTCTTGTTGAAGTTATATCATGGCGTTTCCCGAGTAAGCTTTTTTTCGGACACCAGCCATTCAGTCGTACATGTAATGCCTACCCAACAACTCAAAGAGGGAAAGCCATTTCTATCATTTTTAAATCTTTGGTATGACGGGGATGGAACCCGCGACCTCTCGCAACCGAGGCGGACTCTCTACTTCTACAACACCGAGGCGGTCCTCAAAACAACTGAACACGTTCTTGTTCCAATAGGTTTTCACAAGGATAGGTGAAACAATAAATGCAATTTCTTGTTTTGTGAATTCCAAATTTATTCGAGTGAGTATGGGACATAGATGCCGAAAGGTTACGTTCGTCTTTTTAGATAGAGAAGTTTATTAATATTTAAAGCATTCATGTAATTTGGGACCGATGAAAGCCTATTGTAGGCATGAACTATTCGAAAGGATATTTGAAGTTTGGACAATTTGGCTAACATACGTATATGTATATGTTTAATATTTTAAAACTATCAAATATCTTTTACTATAATTTCAATTATTTGATTCTCTTTGGGTATATATTGTATCACTCGGACTTGACTATCTGTAAACAAATATTTGAGTCGGAATAGGAAAGCTGCTTCAACTCGGTTCACAGACATGTACATGTACTTTTATAAGTTATTAGCGTATAAATACCTTTTACATTTTCAATTCTGTAATTCCTATTTTACAGCATATTTCTTTGAGTTCTTTCTATTGCGTAAGGGATGGCAAATCAAATCATCCGGCTGATATCATAACAAGCTACCGAATTCTATTTTTGAGACAATGACTTGTTGGCGGTTGGATATAGGAGGTTTGTGAATAGGCTGCGAACAGTAAATTTAAAAAAAAGAAAGATTCCTTATAGACATGTACTTTCATTGACATCAAGTAGAATTCACAAATATCAAGAGATCTCTTTGAAACCGAAATTGTGTTCAATTATGGAGAGCTACTATAAAAAGGAAAAATTTAAAGTTATTCATTGCCGATACTGTTATATGACTTTAACACAATGGACTGATTCAAGTCCATATTTCGATAGGTGTCTAAGGAGTTCGCCTTCTATAGCATTTGGCTCCGAATAGTCTATTGATAAAAACAAAGTCTTAAGTTGACTTTGTTCCAGGAAGTAATCATTCTTACAACTCACTGCAAAGACAGCAAGCACATAATAATGTCGGACAAATGACGACGATTGTGATCTTATGTTCGATACATCACACGATGTGCAAACTCAGGTAAAATTTCTGCTCTTGGTAACCTTTTATTATAGGCTATGGTATTCAGGTGAGCAATGTAGGCACATCTTGGTCTTTTTGTTTAAAATAAAGGGACATTTGGCCTTCTAGTTCGGAATGTTTACACCTTATTTAAATGTACTGAACTACATCTGCTTCCTTTAAGTCATCATTCGAAATCATGCGCGGCGTCTTTGATACTTTGCACCAAAATTCGTCATGTTAGTTATTAGCTTAGAAATACAATTTTCATTTTCAATTCTGTAATTCCTATTTTACAGCAAAAGGGATGACAAATCAAATCAATTTCTGGCTAATATCCTAACAAGCTACCGAATTCTATCTTTGAGACAATGACTATTTGGCGGTTCGATATAGGAGGTTTGTGAATAGGCTGGAAACAGTAAATTTTTAAAACAATATTCCTCATAAACATGTACTTACATTGACATCAAATAGAATTTACAACTATCAGGAAATCTCTTCGAAACCGAAATGGCGTTCAGTTATGGGGAGCTACTGCAGAAAGAAACATTTGAAGTTATTCATTGCCGATATTGTTATTATACTTTAATAAAATGGACTGATTCAAGTCTAGATTTCGTTGTATGTCTAGGGAATTCGCCTTCTATAGCATTTGGCTCCGAATTAAGAGTCTATTGATAAAAATATAGATTTAAGTTGACTTTGTTATAGGAGGCAATTATTCAGATTACTTACTGCAAAGAAAGCAAGCACGTCATATTGACGGACAAATGACATGCTTGCGAATATTGTGGTCTTTTGTTCGATACATCACACGATGTGCAAAATCAGGTAAAATTGGGTATTTTTCCCGATAATTAGGTGTCAACTTTCAAAAAGAGGCAACTTGAAAATATCTCCGACATCAACGACAGTGTGAAAGATAATGATGACTACCTGAATCTTTGGAAGCAGTTCTAATTAAGAGTAGATGATATCATGGCCAGTTGTACGATCGATTTATCTCATATAAAGAGACATTGGAGAAGGTCAAACAGGTGGTAAAAGAAAACGTATAAAGTATTACGATCAAGTTAACTTCATGCAATTGTATCAAGAATTACTTGCGAATTACATACATTAAAATGACAAATTTTGTCTGAAATCGATTCAATGCGTGTAAACGGTGCCAGTCTAACTTCATTGGTAATAAGAAGCCAGCGCAAATGTCAGTCATAGTTATTCGAAATGTTGAATGACAGTAGAAACGAGATAGGAAAAATCAATATGAACATTTGTAGCTGGACTATTCGAAGAATATGGAGAGCTATTACAGTCACTTGTGCGTCGGCGTCGCCGTCGGCGTTGCAGCTTTTGTTAAAGTCAGTGTACTTTCATGAACATATATCAGTTACCACTGACTTGAAACTTCATCCGTGTCTTCAGGGGTGTCAGACAGTCAAGTTAAATAACTCTTGTATGAATTTAGTTCAAATTATGGCCCTTGTTTGACTTTAAACATTTGGTTGAAGTGTTGCATGCATGGTACTACAGTGTATCATGCACATATCTCAGTAACCACTCAGGGATTGATATACAACTTCAATATAGTCTTTAAAGGTATCAAACAATCACGTTAGATGTATATCCTGACTGAATTTATTATAAATTATGGCCCTTGCTGAAGTTAGAAATTTGGGTTAAAATTTTGCATGCTAGGCCTTTTCTCACAAACATCAGATGCTATTCAAACAAAACTTATCCAACTTGATTTATAGTACTATACTATCAAGCCACTATCTCAGTAGCACCTGTTGACTATAGTATTAAATGGCCATATAGTCGAGCATGCTGTCTTACGGACAGCTCTTGTTATAAAAACGAACTACTGGAAGTTGACATTGATTCCGATCGGACGTTGACAATGAAGAAAGTGATGAAATAAACGCAAAGTAGAAAACGTGCAAAAAAACTTACAAACTAGAAATGAAATTCGCGAAAATGTAATAGTGCATGCGGTGTAAATACCGACGTCAATGTAAATACGGTACATTTATTGTCAGTTATCGCATATCTACGTAACCTTAATGATAATATGTATGTTCTTTTTTCAGTAATTTTTAGAAATAAGAGGACCAAAATTGTCATATATCGCTCACTTGATTTAATTTGGCGGCCATGTTTTTCAACGTATCGGAATAATTTCAACAATCTTGGTAGAGGGTCACCCAAGGAACTATCATTTCTGCCAAACATTCTGGAAACAAATTAAGCTGCTGAACCTTAAAATGCACCTTCTAGAGTGTTAACAAAATGTTCCTTCAATTTTAGCTTAGTGACTTACAATTTGACCCGGCATGACCCATATTGAAGCTTGGTCTAGATATTATTAAAATAAACATTCTGACCAAATTTTAACTGCTGAAGCACAAAGTGCAGGAACTACAGTGTTAACAAGATTTCCTTTCAATTTGGCCTACAGACCTTGTTTTTTGATCCAATATAACCATATTCGATCATGACTGAAGCATGATTTTCCTTCAATTTGACCTGGTGACCTAGTTTTTTATCCGAAATGACCCATGTTTTAACTTCAAATCATCAAGACAACCATTCTGATAAAGTTTCAACATGCTCCAGCGAAGAATGCAGCATCCGAGAGTAAACAAAATTTCCCTTAAATTTGGCCTAGAGACCTTGTTTCTGACCCAATATGACTCATATTCGAAATTGAACTAGATATCATTCAGACAAACATTCTGACATTTTTTCAAGCTGCCGAACACTCTGTTAACAAGCTTTTCCTTCAAGTTTGGCCTAGTGACCCAGTTTTTGACCCAGCATGACCCATATTCGGACTTGGCCTAGATATCATTCAGATTAACATTTCGATAACATTTTAAACTGCTGAAGCAAAAAATGCGGCTTCTACAGTGTTAACAAGATTTCCCTTCAATTTCCTTCAATTTGGCCTAGCGCCCTACTTTCTGACCCAATATGACCCATATTCAAACTTGACCAAGATATCATTAAGACACACATTCTGACAACATTTCAAACTGCTTAAGTAAATATTGCGGTCTCTAGAGTGTTAACATGATTGTCCTTCAATGTGACCTAGTGACCTACTTTTTAACCCGACATTACCCATGTTCGAACTTGACTTACATATCATCAAGACAAACATTCTGATAAAGTGTCAACGTGCTCAAGTCTTTGACCTCATATGGCTAAGTTTCGATCATGTCCAAGATTTGATCGAGATGAATGTTCTGATAAACTTTCATGATAATCGGATGCAATATGTAGCCTGTAGAGTGTTAACAGGGCAATTGTTGACGACGCACGAGAGACGACTGCCGACGGACGGACCCCGGACAAAATGTGATCACAATAGCTCACCTTGAGTACTTGGTGCACAGGTGAGATAAACATGTTCAAAGGGACTTTAAACAATTTGCAAAACAAAATGTGTTTTCAGACCTTCTAATATTCGCATTTCCGATTAGCTGGTATAAAGTAGTTGATTGTAAAATAATCTCCACGCACTGTTCATTTCATTTTTTGCTCTAATATAGATTATATACAGCAGTACACTACGAAAGCCTATAAGGACCATCTAAAAGAAAATATATTGTAAAGTCGTAATAACGCCGCGAAACATAAGGGCCATGATTGCCCTCAATCTCTCACCTGAATTATTCAATGTGATTTATCATGCCTACCACATTGACACTCACTGTTTTTTACACACCTACATGCCTTGAAGTAATATGGTAAAGGGTCTATCAAGGAAAACCTCAACAACATTATTTGGAAATTGGCCAGATACTTTCAGAAAAGAAGATTTTAAAGTACCACAATTTTCAAAAATTATCCTGGCTTGAATGAATCAGTAAAAAGATCATCCAATGAACATTTCTTCTAAATGATTTAGAAAGCGGCCACCCAGCAGGCACATAACGTTGTTTCAACATTGAAATATGGACACGACGTCGAACAACGATATTCAGTGTTTAATATCACTAAGATCACGGAACAGCAAAGTGTAGGACTACTAATTATATTTACAAGGTTACTGGCAGTAAACTAGAGGGGACTGATTATTCAGATTTTACCTTGAAATGACCTTTGTGGCTATACTCGTGTATTAAACAAAATATCAAACATCAGGTTATCAGTGCGGAATTTAAAGCAAATGCCCGTCTTTGGACTATCCGAGTATGGCACCTTTTGTCAAAATATCGCAACAAAATGTGGATGTGGTCGAGTCCCGCTCAGTCGGTAACGACGCGGGCTGTCAATCCAAGGGTTGTGAGTTCGAATCCCGGCCCGGCTAACTTTCTTTCCGACGTTTGACAAAAGTCATTGCGACATGCGTCATTCGTCTTTCACCAATGGGCTAAGTCTATGTGTAAAAGCAGCCAGTTGCTTTGGAAGATTGTTGTGTGGAGTACTGGTGTGAGAAAATCAGGAAAATGCATGAGTAGGTGAACTGGCCGCCGTGATATGACTGAGAAATTGTTTAAAAACGGCGTTAAAAAAAATTAAAAAATAAATAAATAATAAATAAAAATAGATTCATGATCAATATTGGAAGCGTCCTCAAATCAAATGAAGAACTTGTAATCAACACATATTTACTATTCGAAGTGACACTCGTTTACAATTCAAACGGAGGCACTAGCAAACGGTATCACTATGTGAATGTATACCAAAGAATGCAATGCCATCTATCGATGTAACTTTGACAAAACAAATCAACTAGAAAAAAAAACAGCATTATGAGGGACAAAATTATTTTAATAAGTGCAATAATTTCTTTCTTGAAGCACACAAGTGCTACATGATGCCGGAGGAAAATAAGGAAGATCTCATGTCGAAAGAAGTTGAAGAAATTCATGAGAATACAAAAACATTCATTGTCTTTGATTTCGAGTATACAGAAGATGACCTTGTACACTATTTAAAGGTTTATAGACAATATACTTACTTTCACTGATCGCACCGTACGTCGATTTAATTGATTGATTGTTTGTTTAATACCGTGTGTAATAATTATTCCGTCATATCACGGTTCCACTTACCTACTCATGTATTTCCCGGATTTGTCCCACCAGTACTCCACACAACAGACTTTCCAATCAACTGACTCGTTTTCGACATAGACTGTTAAGCTTAATGGTGTAAGATGATTGACGCATGGCACAGAGGTCGATATGACATATAATAAGAAATAATAATGTAACATTGTCTGAAAAATACTGATTGATCGAAGTACTTTCAGAATATTTACAGGGGCTCTAACTAGGCTACTTTTTTAAAAAAAATAGAAGGCCAAGATGGCCCTAAATCGGTCAACTGAATAAATGTGTAAATACTGCTTTTCTGAAAATGTTGATCAAGAGTGAATGGATCTGCAAGGAGTGGACACAATACTTGAAAGTGCTGATTAGTTAAGGATATTTCATATTTTGCATTAACTATTAGAACAGTTTTGAAAGAGAACGAAAAAGGAAGATTCCTATGAAGTTTGATTGATATAAGTCCAGTGGATAAGGGAGAGATGTCGTTTGATGCTTAAATTTCATTTTACCCCTTTGCTGATGCCTCCCGGCCATGATGTCTTTCAACTCATTTAAAGATAGGGCGCATTTCCCCGACAGTATGATATAGCAAGCAATGATCTACATATAATTTAAATTTTTGAACAGTTTAAAGGAACATTACTGAGAGGTTTGATTGAAATTGGCCCATTGGTTTAAGACCTGTCGTTTGAAGCAAAACATTAATTTTACTCCTTTTCTGATTGAGTTTGTGGCTGTTTCAACTTTGTAGAGATTCACTGTAGTATCATTTCTGCTAAATTATTTTGAAAAAGACATGCACTTTCATTAAAAAGGAATCTTGATTTTGCTTTCATTTTTCCCCTTCTCTGAATCTTAAGAGGGTCACACAACTTTAGAAAGATGATTACGAACATGATTACGAACATGAGAATAGTCTATGAAGTTTGTTTGAAATTATGCCAGTAATTTAGGAGGAGATGTCGTTTGAAGCAAACTGTAAACAACGGACGGACAGAGAGTGATCAGAATTGTTTTGCTCAGTTTAATAAACAAGAGGGCCAAGATGGCCCTAAATCGTTCACATGAGTGATAGTATAGAACATATATGCAATATATACTTCCAATACAGGTGAAATGTTTTATGAGAGTGGGAATGAACTGCAAAAGAAACATCTTTTCAGTAAATGACATTTATAATAATGCAATAAATCTTTGAATAATTAGAAAGAGCACCACCACCGAAACATTCCTTTGAAATTTGGTTCGTATCGGTCCATTGGTTTACCAGGAGATGTCGTTTGAAGCAAAAGGTTCCTTATGGCTTGAACAAATTATGTGCTGTGTCACTAAAGGAACATTTCTGCTAAACTAAGTAGAAATAATGTATAAAAACTTAATCAGAATGGAATTTTAAAGTCTTGTAATTGTGTCCCTTTGTTATGCCGTCTGGCGGCAATGTTTCTCAACCAGTCAATATGGCTTGAACACATTTTGTAAAGGGGCACTCAAAAACCATGTCTACCAAATTATCTTGGAATCAGTCAGTCAGATTCAGAGAAGAAGAATTTTAAAGTTATGGAAGTTTTCTCCCTTTCTGATGCTGCAGCAACCAAAGTCCTGCATTTCTCTGGATAATTTTGAAAGAGGATCCCAAAACCCAAAGGTTGGCTGAAATTGGTCCAGTGGATAGGGAGGAGATGGCATTTGAAGCTAAAAGTTAAATTAACCCCTGTTCTGATGCCATCTATATACTATGTCTTTCAACCAAGCATTATTGCTTGGACAAATATGTAGAGGGTTACTGAAGAAACATTCCTACACATTTATATTGAAATCAAACCAGCACTCTCATAAGAACGGAATATAAAAAATGTAATTTTGCCCCTTATTTGAGGCCGCCTTGCTGCCATGTTTTGTAACCAATCAATATGGCTTGAATGATTTTATAAAGTGTTATTCAAGGAGCATTTCTATTAAATTATATTGGAATCAAAGAAGAGGATTCAGAGAAGAATTTTAAAGATTGGTCATTTTCACATTCTTTCTGATGCCGCAGCAACCAAAGTCCATCATATAATTTAAATTTTGAACAGTTTTGAAAGAGGACCACAAATAGAACATTCCAATGAAGTTTGGTTGAAGATGATCCAGTGGTTTAGGAGGAGATGTCGTTTAAAGCTAAAGGTTAAAGACGGATGACGGACAGAGGGCTGATCAGAATATATTCTGTTCATATGATCTAAAAATAGATACCTTCAAACAAAAAGTCTCCGCTGGGGATAGCACGATATACGAATACATAGATCTACGGTTATGTATTTAAAAAACTTACTCCATATACCAAGTTGTTGTTATTTTTTATATCTAAGACATATACGTTTAGTCTGAAAAATAATACAGCTATTATCTGTTTGTGTCTCTCTACGCAAAAGTACTAGATGATATTCTTATGTATAATATATACATATTTTCAAAATGTCCAGTCTATAAATAGATTACACTGGGATTACCAACGCTTGTTCATGAAAACCCAAGATACAGATGAACGATCAAAAATTGACTCTACTAAACAAAATGGCGGCTTTATACATGTATGTTTACATAAGACTAGACCTGAGTTAATGATCTCACTTCATAAGAGAATTTAAGTGGTTTTTAATTTGCGACGTACTTCCTTCCGTTCGTACTTGTTAAACTTGCTTAGCTTAACAAAAATGTATGCTATAAATTCATCGTTACCTTTAATGTGTTTTGTCTTTGTTAGTCCAACCGAAAAACCTTCGGGGATTCTTTAGTTCTACTGGCCAACGGCCAGCAGAGCTTATGCCGTGGTGTGGTGTCCGTCGTCCGTGCGTCCATAAACAATTGCTTGTGAACGCGATACAGTCTTCAGTTTTGATTGTATCTCAATCAAACTTATACAGTAGTTAGATATCCATAAGAGCTCGGTTCCTGTCGCAAACCAGCAAGATCCGCCCATGCAAGACTGGATTATGGCCCTTGGAATTGTCGAAATTATTATAATAGAGCTTGTGAACACAATAGAGGCTTTAGTTAGTATATGATCTTCACCAAACTTAAAAAGTAGTTAAATAGTGATAAGAGCTCGGTTCCTTTCAAAAACAGCCATATGTGCCCTTACATGACTAGATTATGGCCCTTGAAATTATCAAAATTGCTATAATACAGCTTGTGAACACAACAGAGGCTCCATTTACTCTCTGATCTTCACCAAACTTAGATAGTAGTTAAATATTGATGAGAGCTCGGTTCTTGTTGCAAACCAGCCAGATCCGCCCATGCAAGACTTGATTTAGACCCTTGAAATTGTCAAAACTGCTATAATAGAGCTTGTGAACACAATAGAGGCTCCATTTACTCTCTGATCTCACCAAACTTAGATATTAGTTAAATATTGATGAGAGCTTGGTTCCTTTTGAAAACCAGCCAGATCCGCCTATGCAAGACTGGATTATGGCCCTTGAAATTGTCAAAATTGCTATAACAGAGCTTGTGAACAAAATAGAGCCTCCATTTACTATCCGATCTTCACCAAACTTAGATAGTAGTTGAATATTGATGAGAGCTCGGTTCCTTTCGCAAACCAGCCAGATCCGTTCATGCAAGACTGGATTATGGCCCTTTAAATTGTCAAAATTGCTATAAAACAGCTTGCGAACACAATAGATCCTCCATTTACTATCCAATCTTCACCATACATACATGCTCTGGATTGAACATGACCAAAGAACCATCCCAGTAGAGCATGGGGCCTCTTGTCTCTATTAACAGTAATTTACAATTCAATCAAATTTCCCCAAATGACGCTTTTCCTGAGATCGTACTCGAATTATCTTTCTTGATCTATCACAAGATAACAATAACATGGTCCTAAACTTTTGGGAAAATGTATATTTTAATTTCACGTACATGCGTGTTCACAAACATGCGATGTGTTTATTGAACATACACATGGTCAGATCAATTCCACACTGT
This sequence comes from Serripes groenlandicus, assembly GCA_031761405.1. Lineage (NCBI taxonomy): Eukaryota > Metazoa > Mollusca > Bivalvia > Cardiida > Cardiidae > Serripes > Serripes groenlandicus. The sequence goes on from JASEVX010000003.1 coordinate 28,506,667, forward strand.
TAATTTCATACAAAAGCATACATGTTAGCTAAATGTATGTTTATTTGTGTAGAGGTCATAATCTGGTTAATGTTGAGTTAGACGTACATTGGTTCGGAAACTACTCTTCTGTTTATCACGCTGTGCGTGGTACACAAAGTCAAAATCCAATAAAGAAACGCTTACCGTTATTCTGAGATACCAATGGATATAACTACGATGTCTCCATTCCAATCGTACACACTTCTGCCAGGTTTAAATGGAACAATTGCGTGTCTGTCCTTGTAATAAATCCTGATCTTAAGACACCATCTTAATAGCGCCGGACCATAAGTTAAAACACTATCTTAGT